>VYZW01012743.1:18697-65494 GCA_013401315.1 Balaeniceps rex
ATTTACCTTTGACCTCACCTCCACAACAAGCCTGTGAAGAAGATAAAGGACCCCAGATCTTCTTTAGAGCTTGTTCACAGGAGAGGGAATTCTTATGAGCTTTGAGAGTGGCCACAGAGTAAATAAGAATATGATACACTTACCAAGCCCTTTCAAGAACATGGTAAACTTTTGAGTGAACAGTGTGTTTTAGAGAACTGAAATGATTCAGATCTGGCAAATAGTTTTGGCCAGAGATGACTGGCAAATATTTTAAGGAAGAGTCAAAACATTTCATTTAATGTGTTTTAAAAATTGGTGATTTTGTTTCAGAACAACTTTATATCTATATATATTAGGAGTTGCCAGAATTTAATTAAAATCTCCCAAAGGCAATATTTCACATTTTGCTCTCCATTTGTTAAATACATTCAGTTTGGCCAACATATGAAGGAGGAAAAAGAAAGAAGAGATCCTAGTGACTATCTATCACTTAATATTTCAGGACCACAAATTCCTCTATTGACTTAGAGAATCTCTTCAGCTCCTTACAGGAAGAAACTCCACAGCTATCAACCTACTTGACGAAAAAGCCCCCCTGCTTTCCAAGTGGCTTCTTGGAGTACCACATAGAGTCAGGTGATGCTGCACTTCTCCACACACAGCAGCTCACAAACAAACAACAAGTAGTGCNAAGTAGTGCAGAGATGGGACCACCCCTGCAATAGGATTTCTCACTCTTCTGACTAAGTGAGCTGAGAGCATCTGAGACCTTTACTAACAGTAATCACAAACATGTTGACATTTTTCTGAATAACTAGACTTATTCTTTCCTCCAGAGAGATAGTAAAATGTTCCAGGATCTAGTCAGCGCTTAAAACAATCACTTCACAGAATGAAGTGCTCTGCTTGCAATCCCGTTGCTGCTTCTAAAATAGACTCAAAGGCTCTTTATGTACTGAAGCTAGAGGTAGAAAGCACCTCTATTCCTTCAGTCCCAAAGCATTTAATTATAGTGGCCAAGAGTCTCACTCTCTCTTTTCCACTTGCATAGGAAGCCAAAAAGGGATGCTAGGATAGCAAGTCTGTGCTGGATTTCAATGGTTACACACAGGTCATCACCTCCAAATCTCGTGCAAGCAATGGATGTTAAAGCAAAATGCTGAAAATGACAGAGCTGAAGAGAGCAAAAGAAAAAGTAACTCCCACCTCCATAATACTATTTTGTATCAGAGAAGTTAGCTTAAAGCACTAAAGTTTTATGCATTTATTCTGTGGCCATACAGACCCTCTAGCTTTATGTCTTTCCTCACAGATAGCTGGTGTGTCCTCTTCACACAGGGACTCTCTCACAATCCTTTTCTCAGAGAAAACAAAATAAACAAAACCCAACTTTCACCCTGTCCCAGGGTCTTCTGCAGAGTCCCACATACAGGTTCCCACACCACAACTGCTTGTTCAGAAATCCTCCCTCTTTCCCTCCTGGGATTGACAGAAAAGCCAGACCGCTTCTTGCAACTTCTCCTTCTTGACCCAGCACCCTCCTGCCAGCCCTCAGTCCCTGAGAGCAGCTCTATGTAGAAGCAACTGTAAGATGACAGACATCCGTAGAGCCAGATGGAAACAACCTCATCAGAGCTCTTCCCACCTAAGGCACTCACAGGCTGTGATCATCTTCTGATCAGCCTCTGCTGGGAGACCACCAGCTGATTGGCTACACAGAGCATGGTCAATGTTTCTTGGTGGTACAACTGAACTACTTCTCCTGTCTCATGCAGGAAGATAAACTCATTACAAACCCTTATGGTTTATAACACCACCTTCCTCCTTCCCTCCCTCCCCAGAAATGCTGCCCTTTGTGCAGATGCAGCCTCCCAGGTACTCTGTTCCACCGCACCAATAAAAATCAGGAGTGAGATGCATGTTCCTGGAACTCTTAGAAACTACATGTGTGACTATAAGCTTTTACACCCTCAGCCCAAAATGCCACCCCTACCTATTTCAGCACAGGCTGCTTGCCGTAATATCACAAACACAAAACAGGGGCCTTTATCACTGCCATGGAGACAAGAATGCTATTGTGTTTGGTTTTCTGTCAGGGCCACTTGGATGATCCACTCAGTGGTGTGATGGAGAAATCAAATCAATGACACCATCACCCACTGATCAGTGAAGCAAGAGAGACCCCAGTCACTCACCTGCAGGGCCACCCTTTGCCATCAGCCATTGGCCTTCAGCCATTTAGCTGGCAAATGATATAAATTATATAAAGAACTGAAAGAATATGGAAGGACCATTATAAATAATTATATTTTGGCTACCTCTCTGAAGTTGGAAGTCACAGGGAAAAATCTCAGAGCTAGTGCGTCTACAGTGACCTGAATCTTATTTCCCTCTCATTCACTCCGGAGAGGATGACAAGTAATGTCAGTGGAATCAATGGAATAACAGTGGGACAAGGTTGAGAAAGAGACTCACCCCTCTCGTCCAAACAGACCCTACATCACTGCTCCCTGGCTCCCTGCTGACCAGGGCTCTCATTCTCCTCTGCAGCACATCTCAGGGGCTCATTTTCCCCAGCATAAAGAGTAAGCAAAAATACCAGTAGATCAAAATGACAGTTTTGTATGTTATCAGCTGCAAAGACAGTGGAAATTCAGGACAACCATATCTGTTATAAAAGAGGGACAGCAGTGATATGAATATCTTTGCTTTTAATTTGATAGCATGAATGTGCTATGCAATAAGCTGAAAATATTGTGAGAACCCCCAACTTGAATCTCCGCCAAGTGAACTATTTTTAGTGGAATTTGTTTATCTTGCTTGTTAAAGATTTAAACCTAGGAAATAATTGCAGTTACTCTTCTGTCTGATTTAAGTAGGCAACATTTATTAATGTACAGTGATTAAGTCAACTATTCCAAAGTAAGCCACAAAGACTTAAAGCAATGAGGATGATACCCTGGCTGAAGAAAGTCAACCCTGTGATCTAAGTAAGACCTGATCCATGATAAACAGCTCATTAAGGTGGAGTGGAGGGAAGAGAGCTGCAAGTTATGAAGGGGAATTTTATTTATCTCTCTGAAGGCAAGGTGATAACTGACTGATCAGAGCAAACTCTGTCATAGATTTTATAGACCCAGTTATTTCATGCAGGTCTCCAAACAGCTATGGGCTTAGAGTAAGTCCATGCGAGAGCTGGATTCAGATTGGGAAAGAGATTCATCCATGATCAAACCCGTCATCCAAGTTGTTATTCTGTGCTCACACTTACACCTTAAATCAAAGTTCAGTATCCTGCATATTCGCTCTTTAAAATGTCCTGGTTGAGCAGCAAAGTTCTCCTGCCCTGTCTGTTTTGCACATGTACAGGTGTGTACAAGCTCTTTAGCAACAGATAAAACAGGATATAATCACCCTGCGTGCTGGGGGTGAGGGAATTTGCTTTTGATGACAATATTCTGAACGCTTGGAATACCCAGTGATTTTTGCTCAGTTCTTTTATGCTGAAGAAAATAAGTCTACAAATAGATCTACCTGCTTCAGCTATTTGTGCAAAACACCTCATTAAATAGAAGCACTTTTTTCCCTAACGAAGCCTGGTACATATCCAATGGGTAAAAGGATAAATGCCTATAATCTTTGAATACACAAGACTACACAGAGTGGGTATTTCATAGCTGCACAAAGCCCATAATTGAACTTCTGCCCTAGGGGTAAGTTTTCCTGCAGCGTAAGTGCTTCCAGATTACTTACAGGGGTCGCGTTCCTTGTCAGAAAAGCAGAGCTTTACATCCAGTTAATTGTTATCCCCAGCTGTCTTTTTTTTTCCCCATTGAGACTAGTTTTCTAACAGTCATTCAAGCAAATGTGCTCATTTCCCAGTTCCCCCGCAATTCCCCACCACAGTGTAACAAAGTGCAGATTTTGCATGGCTAAATTCCAAACTCTGTGGTGTTAAAATCATAGCAGCAATGGAAAAGCATGTAGCCTCAATAATCATAATGTAGGACTTGAACTAGAGGTGACTCAGTGGTAGTCACACAGATGCTATATGAAAATAGAGCGGTTTCTATGTACAGAGCATTAACTTGTGGTTAACCCATGGAGTTAGTACTCACACATGAAGGTTTTCATGGCTTGCTAAGCAGCAAAAATTACTCAGTCTGAATTAAACTGATGACCTAAATTCAGTTCACTGTGTCTGGGTGTCCATCTCAGAACACAGTGACCATGAACAGCAAGTCCCTTCTCCTGTAATTCCTTTGGGCTTCATCTTTGGTGTCAATCACATGAAAAAAGGCAAAGACCATGTCCATCCCGTATTTGGATCTCTTCAGCTCAGTAGCAAAATATCCACTGATTTGGGACAGCTTAACAGTGGCTGAGAAAGTTCAGACCAGAGCCTGCTGCAGAACAAACTAAAAAAATTGCAAGATATAATAAAAAGGCAACACAATCCCTTTATCATCCTCAAAGTATTAATGAGAAACTCTTGTGTGTGCATTTGCAATGCCAGTCCCTTGTTACCAAGCACTAGCTACCACCTCCTTGGGTTACCAGACCTGTTGAAGACCTGTTGTTGGTTGAAGAACAGCTTGGGGGAGTTCACAGTTCAGGCTGCCAAGCAACTGACCGTTAAACACTCAAGACCAAAGTCTAGGGAAGGATTTTACACCAACTTGCTCAAATTTACCAATAATAGCTCTGGAAGAGCAGCTTCAAGCCATTGTAGTTGTGCTTTTCAGACTGTCCTTCAATACAGATACAGTCCTACCTCAATAGCCCTTACCACTTCCTCTTCCCTCAGAAAACAACCCAGCTTTTTTAGTCAACAAATGATCACTTAATCTTTGTAATACGAAGAGGTTTGACATTTACAGCAACCCACTCCTAATCTCTTTGGTGTCTATTCTCTGGATTCCCCCAACAGGGAAACCCACACTATTCCGTGGGCTTCCCATTGAAAGTTGTCACTGCCCGATGACAAAAAGCAAATGTATGCCATAATCTTAAAGGTCTGGAGCTAGATATTTAGAGCTCTGTCAGCACCTGGGCCTCATAAGGTTGTATTTTCCCCAGCAAAGTTCAATAAATTTTTTGAAGATCTGAAAACTATTTTTTTTATCATTAGTTCATAAACAAAAAATGGAGGGGAAGTATATCATCATCATCATCATAATGTTCCTCATCAGAACACACCTCTCCTAAGCTTCTGTTGGACCAGAAAGCAAACAGGTTGTGCCAAGCTTTCTTCTCTCTGGGGGATTGTGCCAAGGCTAGGATTTGGATCTTCTGATTTGTTAGCACAGATAATTCCCACTCACATTTCCCCTTGCAAGAGAAGGGCAAGGAAAGCCACTCGCTACACTGTGAACTTTCAGGAAACATTGCCGAGCAGCACGTCCCTGTGCTTCTCCCTGTGCTGAAACTTCACCAGTTCACACAATTTCTTACTCCTGTTGTTGCAATTAACCTTCACACAAAATTATTAACTACAATCTTATGCATATGAGGGACTGATCCAGATTATTAGCCTAGAAACCATGTCTTTACTGCAATTCTACAGCTGTTTCTCCTCCCTGGATGAAATCCTGACCCCTTCCCCACAGCCTGGCAGTGCTTGCTCACTCAAAATTAAAGGACAAGTAGCTCCAACAAAGAGAGAGGTGATCACATCTCCTTCCTTAACTGGGACACTGGAAATTAAAAAGTCTTCCCCTCACCCAGCGCTGCTCCTGAAAGATCCTGCAAAAAATTGGGCACAGCTTTACCTATTATCTGGCCCAATAAGCTAAACGTTTCAAAGAAAAAAGCCAGGGTCAGCATTATCTCTGACAGCCAGAACATGACATGCTTGGATGAGGAGTTTGGGGGGGTGGGGATCAGCCTCTCTGGGGATCTGTGCTTGGCTCCTCTTCATACAATGTCTGCCTCCAAGCACAAACTCCCACCCGGCCCTACTGCTCCCCCCGCCCCCCCAATCAGTACTGTTTCATACTCACCATGTCATAAACATTCAGAATCACTGGTTCATTTGCCATTGTTGATTGCAGTAGAGGCTGGATTAAAACCTTTCTGTCCCTGCCAGATGTGTGTTGCTGCCCCCAGGGTATGCTTTTACCCTGAGCCAGATAGAAAGAAATGCCTCATCCTACAGTCTCCGAAGGAAGGAGCGTGGAGGGAGGAGGAAAGGAGGGAATTCTCCGGCTGGGGGGGGTAAAGTTGGTTTCAGGGAGGCTTGGGCTGGGTTTGCTGGTTGTACAGGGTTTATTTTACCCCTCCACAGCGTGACAGATCTGAGGTTTCTTTCTAACTCTGTAGCGCACCTCGGGGTCTGTAGACTCATACACCACTGTAGCCAGGCACCGTCCAAGCTTGTGAATCCCGATCCACAGAAGACAAACAGACTCCGAGCCCAGAGATAAGCCCTCTTCTGGCTCCGTGAGAGAGGTGGGTGGTAGCCTGTGTGGGGGGCGATCTCTCGGCGTCCTTCTCGGCAGAGCGGCGTGCTGCTACAGCAGAGGGCTGCCAGCAATATGCAATGAACCGGGACACCAAGGCACGGAGCGGGTCCGGAGCCGGGCACCGTCGTCCCTTCCGCGGGCAGAGCTCGGCGGGACCCTGCGCCCCGGCCCGCTGGCAGCCGGGAGCTGTCCGCGGTGCTGAGCTCGGCCCGCCAGCAGCCGGCAGCCGGCAGCCGGGAGCCGTCCGCGGTGCTGGGCTCGGCCGGCGCTCAGGCGCTCCGGGGAGGGCTCTCCGCCCCTGGCAGGACATCGCGAAGAGGCTGTGCCAGAGGGGCTCCAGCGCGGGGCTCGGCGGTGGGAGGAGGAAGAGGAAGGGGCTTGCTGCCCCCGGGGCAGGGGGGGGGTGCTGCAACCCCCATCCTGCCCACAGCCGTGCAGGCAGACCTGGCGCCGGCGCCGAAGTTAGCGGGCAGTTCTCCGCGGGAGGTAGCGTGGAATTACCCGGCGCCGGGGCTGGAAGAAGGAAGATGCCGAGCGGGCGATGCCTCCAGGCACGGTGCGGGACCGGGGCTGGGCACCCGCAGCTACGCGTGCTCTGCTCTCCGCCAGGATCAGTCCTTATTTCGGGATCAGCTCGTCCCCAGCCGGGCACCCCCTACTGACTGACAGCCGGGGGGACCTACCCCGTCCTCTACTGGCTGGCTGGATCTCTGCATGGCACCCGGTGGGAGGGCGGGGAAGGGACGAAGCGACTGGGCAGGGCGAGTAGTTTCACTTCTGGCAGCGGCAGGGTCTGGAGTTTCTTCGGTCCTGGAGCTACTTTACACTCATATTAGGCCCGGGCAGCTCTGCAATGTCTTGCCAGCAAACACTCCCCTCTGACCTGGATGCAAGAGTCAATTACAAAATCCACTGCGGTAAATTCATCTTCTTTTTGCTCCTCCTCTCTCTTTAAAGGGAGAGCAGGGTCTGTGATGGTGCTGGGAAAGGGTGCAGCCGGGGGAGGGGGGGAGGGGGTTCCTGCACCCAGAGATTTGCGGTGGTGTGGGAATTAGCACGCTGACCTTAAACGTTCAGACACCGCAGACTCTTTCTGAAGCAGCCCAAAAGGAAAAAAAAAAAAAAAAAAAGCAGGGATGACCTCATCTGAGTTGGAGGCGTATCTGAGGCTCTCTGCCAGCTCACAGCCAACCAGATCTGAATGAAAATTGCAGGGAGCCCGTTACATCAGCAAAGCCCAGCATGCCCCAGCCCTTCCCGATACTGTCTTCAGCCGCATGGGAACCATCCCGTCAGGGAGAAGGGCTCACCTCCCCTTGTCAGGAGTAGAAGGACAAGACCATAGAGCTGCAGCCTTGTAAATGACTTGTTACACAGCATGCGGGAGGATTTGTGGTGGAGGCAGGCAGCACAAAAGGAAAGTGAGTCCATGTCCTGCATAGCTAAGTGCCAGCCTGACAGAGTCAGACATAAAACTTTTCCCCCAGCCAGTGCCAAAAGAGACCCAGAACTGCTTTGCCCTAATGGTATGCACTTTCATAGTGAAAGGGCAAAGCCATAGCTTGGGCCTCAGCATGCAGCATGGCAGGGACTCCAGCACAGTAATTTCATCTGGGCTCGTCATTCCATGTGTGCATTAAGCAATTCCACGCACATGGCACAGGGGTGAGGCCAGCATCCCAACCACCCACCCTGGGGCTCTCCAACCCACCAACTCCAACCTCCCTTTTAGGTGCCTTTAACCATCTGATTCAGCAGCCTGGGCCTGCAGGAGCCTCCTCCTCCGCCCTACCATCTCAGAGTCCAGATACTGCTCAGAGGACAGACTGATCCCCCATGATCATCTTAAAGACTGTGAAGCAATGAAAAACTCCCTCTGTAAGGGGCTAAGCACCATCATTCATGCCCTAACTTGTAAATCAAACCTCCTACTGAATCCCGCAGGGCTCCTGCTAAACTGCCAGAGATACCCTGCAATTGTCACTTTTGGGTATGTGTCCTGCTCTGGTGATGGTGATATTTTAAGGAGGCTTGAAAGGAGAGGGAATAGCTGATATTAGACGAACTGATGTAATTGGAAAAGAAGCACACAAGCTCTTCCCACACTTGTCCACGTGCTTACTTGCTAAATTAACTCCAGTGTCTGCTGTGCCCAGAGTTCACTAAAACAAAGAGACTTAAACCACATCCACATTCCAGGAACAGACATGTATAAATACCTAGGAATTGGGAAGGTGATAGGCAGCCACAAGCTTAGATGTTTTGCCCTGTAAACATTTTAAAATAATCACAGGGAGGGGGAGCTATAAATTAAGACCAGAATTCTACTTCTAAATTTTAGAGATAGAAGAGGAAAAAAAATTTGGAGCTAAAAGCTTGTCTTTAAACTCATCTGCTTGCTTTAGGAGATCAAAGCCAGTCTAAACATGCATTTGTTATTTAAAGGACTTTTGCTGTAGGAGAGACAGTAAATGTCACTTGCACATTAAGACCTGGATTCACCCCCCGTAACTTGAAATGTAACTGCAAGAGCTATACTATGAATGTCATTGCTCTAGGATCCCTTTTCTTCCCCTTCATGGAAAGAAGTTGTTCCACATGGTGACTTAGCCTCATCAGTGTTTCAGCGATCCTTTGAAAGTTCCTTTTTCTACCCCATTCTAATCTAGGTGACTTATTGTAACTCCAGATAGAAGGGATCAGTCTGAATACAAATGTCCTAACATTAATATAAGCTCTTTAACAGTCACATAAACTCTTTACAAGGCGTGGTTTGCTTTGGGCTGTGTTAAAGTGTTTCATCAACAGTTCAGGCTGATACCAGTCAAGAAACTGAACTGCTCTATTTCAGGTGCGTAAGTACAATCCTGCAGGTAGCCCTGCTGCCAACAGGCACCATAGTCTGAGTCTTGTCCTGTAAAAGCATTAAAATATAAATGAATTGCAAATACAGAGGAAAAGGGAGATTCTTCTTACTACTGATTAGAGCAGCTGGAACTACAGCTTTGGGATCTGTTTTGAATTCTTCTTTTAACCACTGATGCTACTTTTAGGACATAGCAGAAACACACATTTTTCCCATACATATGCCTAAAGCTAGACAACACCTTCAGTCACATTTTAAAAGCCTGTTGCAAGGCCTGATTTTCTGAGATTCTTCACATCCCTAGCACTCCCTTCAAAGGGATTCATGTGTTTGAGTTTAATTGTGGTCATTCACCCTTACTATTTATGACAGAAATAAGTGTGCATCTTCAGGGATCACTGCCTAAAGCAGACAACATTGTCTTACGTGTGTTCTTAGATTAAGAAAGAGGTGAAGTGAAAAGGGTTAAAAGAAAATAATGCCACCATTCAACATGGATTAGAAAACCAAGAATCAGGTACAACCTTCAGTAATTACCAAGGTTGGTTAAACCTGGCTGAGAGCTTCAGCCACATCCTCCAGGTCCCATTCACAGAAGTGGCAGCACCAGGCACTGTAAACAGTGCTGTGACATTCCACTGGGGACAAGAACAAAAGAAGACCAGTGCAAGAGAGAACTAATGAATGTATTAGAGATGATGGTCATATCTGAGGGTCTTTCTACTTCTGTTGCTAACCAGGAATTCTAGATTAAATTAACACCTTTCCTGAATTTACCCTCATGCACTTTCAAAGGCTCCTTAGCAACCCGGTAGACAACGGGGCTTTCAAGCATGTTTTGCAGCAGGGCTGTCCAGTTTAAACTTCAAGACACGTAATGGTCTTGTCTCCACATCAGGTACACCTCCCCTGGCTGTCCATTATACTTTTTGACAACTTGTCATTTTGGATTGTATATAGTGCTTTTGCCCGTGTCAAGTTGTCATTATTATCCCATTCTGAGTACATTAGCCAAGACTATCCTTTTTAAAGAAAGTATAAAATGGCCTTTTAAAAACTAGAGACAGTATTTTTTCAGGTCCCTGAGAATGGTGGAGGGTATTCGAGAATGTAAAGAGATTTGCATTGCCCTTCCTCCATCTACAACAATAAATCATCTCCTGGGTAGGTGCTGGAGCTTTGTAGCCTTATTCCAGGAGGCATTTTGATGGAAAGAGTTTTATCTCACTTCCACCCGAGACACTTGCGTATACCAAGGAGCTGACTGATTCCGGTCTGACTTGAGTGTGGGATAGGGGAAAAAATGGGGAGGGGAAATCAGCAGAGGATGCCAGCAATGGCAGAGGGCTTGTGCTTGCCCTATGTAAGGTAATATGTGAAATACTTAACTTCACATTGCACCACAAAGGAAAGAACAACAGTCAAATAGGATGATTTCAACCATTTAAAAGATTTTATCCAAGACTGTGGGGATCTGTAGCTGAGAGCTAGGTGCATGTTAATAGCTGGGGGAAACAAAGTTAACATTTGCATTGCATTCCTCATTGAGTCACTCTTGATTTTGCATTTTGTCTCCCTTCTCATTGCAGCTACACTTCCCAACTTTTGAATATTAGGTTGTTTGTCAGGGAGCAATGAAGGTCGGCAGCTCCTGAAGGGATGGGGACCTGAGTGCAATAACATGGCTGGCAGGGCAGGGACTTCACTATACAGGGGCCTGTCCCACAGCCCATGAGCAAGGTGCACAGGGCAGGCCTGGAGATGGTCACCACATTCAGCCAAGAGTCCAGATCATCAGGCAAGTTCATAGGGATAAGGCAGGTCCAAAGTCAAGCCGGGACGTCAGCCTATGGGTCGGGCCCAGCAAGGCAGGGCTGGAGACCAGCATCCTACCACATCAGTGGGGCAGAGACTTATGGTCCTGGGCTGGGCTGAAATGGTGCTCCTGGGCCATGGGCAGGCCCCAGAGGAGTATAGGACTCTACCACCTCTGTTTACATAAAGCAACACTGTCAACTGATAGCCAAGCAATGTACATAGAGACTTTCAACCTGGAAACTGGGATGAAAATGCTGGACATTCATGTTCATTCTGATGCTAAGGATTAGGCAAGTAGTACTGGTTGTTGTTGTTATTATTATTACTATTTCACAGCACAAACAATAATGGTTCAAGAGCAGCCAATGCATGCAGTTAAAAGGGATAGTACACAGTAACAGTAATTTGTGTTGTATATCTGAGGAGCTAAGCAGGTTTAGTTTCAGAGGGTTTTTCCATCAGCAGCATCTTCAGATTATTTATTTGCATTTTGTTACAATAATGTTTAGAAGCTGCAGGGGGGAGCAG
Source organism: Balaeniceps rex (assembly GCA_013401315.1). Classification (NCBI taxonomy): domain Eukaryota; kingdom Metazoa; phylum Chordata; class Aves; order Pelecaniformes; family Balaenicipitidae; genus Balaeniceps; species Balaeniceps rex. The sequence continues at coordinate 30,356 of VYZW01012743.1, forward strand.
GGACCCATGCTATTGGACACTATATGAACACACAGGAGGTGACTGCACCTACTCAGTGAAAGGTGGTAATTTAAAGAGATGGTACAGGTGAATGGCAAGAGAAAAGATACATCATCAACCCTGTGTCATAGAGATATGGGGAAGCAAAGTGACCAGACTTCAGCCAAACAGCAAATCTGGACCAAAGAGAACTGAAGTGAGGTGCAAGGCCACAGTTGTGAAGAAGGAGATAGAAACTGACATCATAAGCTGTGATCCCAAAAGCCAGATGCTGCTTAATCCCTGAATGTGTCTAAGCTGCCTCCCTCTTGGACCAAGACAATCTTTGTCCCCCTGCTGAGCATGCCCAAAACTACCCCAACCAAGGTACTGTGGTTCTTCACTGCTGTTGCAGTCTGACAGAGACCCAGAAAATCAGCGTGGTGGCACATAATACCCCTGATAACTTGGTCTGCCTGATGTGCTCTGATCCCTCCTACCACATGTTGGCAGCTGAACACAGAATCCAGAAGAAAAGGCCAAGCTCCTTTAAAAAACGCACTGCTGGGGCCACTGACTGCTTTTTGTATAATCACCTGTTAGATTACAGGGAACTGGAAACCTGGGCTCTCTTAGTCCTGCAGATTTAAAGCTCAGTCCATCAAGGAAAGCACCCAGACCTTCACATTACAGAGCACCTTACATCCTTCTTGCTCACCACACAGCCAAGGATGCAAGACCCCTGGGCTCCATTCCCAAATGCATTTAACATTGGGTGAAGACAATCCACAGAAAAGGAGATGGGAGCTCCGGCACTTGCTCCTCGACATGTTCCCTAGCTACTAAGTTACACTGTTCCAGCACCCTCAAGCTGCCTGTTGATCAGTGTCCAGGCATTAGATGCCCAGGTATTATGTCTTTTTTTCAGTCAGGCTGAGTATCATATTCTGCAGCTGCATCATAGCGGCAGTCCAGTCATTCTAGGAAGGCTATCAGAGCTAGTGGTGCAGGACATTCATTAAAGAGATGCATATAAGCATCATAAGCTATTCACACAATTTAGGTATTCCTTATGCTATACCTACACCTCTCTGTGCAGTCCTTTCATAGAACCTGAACATAACGGAAATGAAGAAGTCACAAAAATATCAAAAGGTGTCTCAAAACTAGTCCTAATTTTTAACTTTTCCATTGAGGTTTTTTTTTATTATATGTGCAAAGTATGGTAAAATACAACTTGCAAGCCAGTCTTATAGCTTGGTAACAGTGGTTAGTAACTACAAGTGCTCCACTGTCTTTACCATGATTGTATTAATTTCTTTACAAATCACTGTGGTTGGTTGGTTGGTTGGGTTTTTTTTCAGAATACAACAACTTAATTCCCTTTTCTTATTTTACTTGCCATAGCATCATGTTGGATGATTAGTCAGGAGATACAATAATATGCTGTGATTCTCGGGGGCGATTATAGCATCCAGAAAACACAAGCAACGTTTTAGCTTCTAGAATAACACACCAAAACCCATATCTGATGGCAGGTGCATCCACAGGTGCCTTCCGATAGGTTCAAGACTACTATGCTCTACTGACCAGCACCCCCTAGAGGTACCTCAATGCCAGCTTTAGCTGGTTCATTTTTTGACTAGTTTTAACCCCTGCCACTCAAAAACCTCTGTTAATTTTAAAGAGTGAGATATCAATCTGTGCCTAAGCAAAGATGGTAGCTCTCTCGTCCCCCTGGAGTACCTCGTCCCTTGTTTGGTTAGATAGAGAGTGGGCAGCTCATTCCCTCAAAACAACAGGAGGGTATGGCTTCAGTGTTAGACCCTAAAGTCAATTCATTGGATCTCTGAATGTGGATAGCATTTTACAGCTTTACAAGGCTTAGTGATGGGTTTTGTTTAACCCGAAATACTCTGTAAGGCATACCGGGGGGCTCTAACAGGCCCTTGCATGTAATCCGTACGAGCAAACAGGCTGTGGCTAACCATTAGGCATGTGTACGCTACTCAGCCAATTCTTTATTTAGTCGAGCCAAAAACCCACTGCAGTACCTTCTCAAACAAAGTTGTTCGTATGTAAAGAGATCATCAAACCGTGAAGGAATGTCTGTTGATAAAGAGGAAAATCTAGCAGGATTTGGAGATGGAACTCAATAGATCTTTTTTTCCCCTCACTCCTACCACCTCCAAATTTGCATAAGCCTGCTGTGGTACACATAACAATCTGGCTACCAATGTTTTTGAATACTGCTATAATGTAAGCTGAAATCCATATCAAACAAAACCAGAAATGGTGTCCCATGCCATCCACATTCATTGAGCTTAGTTTGAGGTCTTACTTGGCAATGACAAACTAATTGAAAGAGCCCACTGCACAAAGGCACCCTGTGGCAGTGCACGTTTTCCATTTTCTGCCTATTTTTGTTCACACCATGAGAGTGGCCCCAGGTTTAGTCACCATTTGCAGTCTTTCACAAAGGACCTATATGCTAAACTCTAAACGCAGGGAGATTCTGGTTAATGGTGCCAAAACAAAAAGCTGTGTGTTTGTTTCTACAAAACTACAGAAAAGCAAAGCTTCAGATTAAATACATTTGTTATTTAGGAAGGCAGAAGCTATCACAGATGTCTTGGAAGTGTATTGGTCACAAATGGATTATTTGAATTTATTTTCCCTGTCACTTATTAACAATCCTGTAACACAGAGGTCAGATCAACATCTGAACAGCAAGCAAAAAATGTGAACCTAGCCAGCCAAAGGGTGAGGAAAAACCAATTCTGTCTCACAACAGTGATGGAGAAGGTTCAACTGACAGGTAGGGCACAGAGGCCTCTTGCAAAGTTGGTGGAGTTCATGGATGTAAGGACATGTTTCTTACCCTTCACTAACCTCCTGCATCCAACCTGATTTTAGGATGCTGTTCCCATCCTGCATCCTTGCTAATGGCTCAATCTCTTCTTCCAATTCCGGGAGCATGGCTCCCCATGAAACACAGCCAAACGGCTATCCTGCAGCAGATAGTCTCCAAACCCAAGTACACCAACTTCCTCTTACCCAATGAAGAATCAGGGAAGAAGGAACGGGACAGCAGCAGCCCTGGCTCCCCAAGGCATACATTGGTAGGGTAGGCAGCAGAGCCGTGGTTCCCCTTTCTCAGGGCCGTTTTTCCCCTCAGCAGTCTGCCCTGGGACCTGCCTGCGGACGGAAGCCAATTCTACGTGACTTCTTCAGGTAGCAGAGATGCTAATATCAGCGTCCCAGCAGAACTCTATTTGCTGCCTTAATTTCCCCGCATACTTTTAACTTATGAATGCTATGAAATGCCACAAAGCACTACTGGCACGTCACTAACCACTCCAACTTCACCACAGAGATGGCAACTCCCGACAGGACTACTATCAATAGTCTCTGAATCACTTTGAGATGAATCAGACTGTTAAAATATTTAATAGTCATGCACCAGCTTGGCTGCTTCCTTACCAAGCTCAGACCTTACAAATTCTAAGTAATACTTGCATTGAACAAGGAACTAACATTTTAAAGAAAAATAATCTCTATTTCTCCCCTGTTAATCTCTATTTCTCCCCTGTTTTTTCCCCCACTGGCTAATACCAGACCAACAATGTTCAGAGTGCTGATGAAAATCTTTTGATGAGATTGAATTATTGCATCTTTAAACAAAGGGGAAAAAAAATCATTACATGAATGTTTTCCAAGTTGTTTTTGTCTTTCTAAATATTCACTCCATACTGCTCTCCAAAGGATGAGGAGGCTAGGTGGCACTGCAGGCTAATGGACTAGCTTATTATTATAGGAATTAATTAAGTGAACTTGGTGATCTTATCAACAAGCTCCATGGCTAATATAGATTTCTTCAACCCTCAATCACTGAAAAATTGAAGGCAACAGGCCTAAGTATATAATTTTGCAAGGTCAGTCCTGGAATGAATAGCCAATAGGAGCCCACTTTTCCTGAAGTACTGCTCATCCTTATAACTTTGCTTGAAGGAATGGAGTAAGTATATAAAAATGTCAATATTGCTTGAGACTTTGATATCAGAGTTTGCTTGTTCTGCCAGTTCCTCACTGTAGGTGTCATGAACATTAAAGCACACACATTCCCACCTACAGCCATAACCTAGCCTAACAGAGACAGTGATATCTGCTTCTTTCTGGTTAAAGCCCTGAAATAAAATTAAAAATAAAATAATAAAATGAAATAAAATAAAATAGCATCATTCTTCCTGTGTTGCCTGCTCTGCCTAAGCAGTATGCCAGTATCGGAGGCCTATCTATGTTCCTATTAGGAAAAAATGAGATCAGTAACGGTGTTACGCAGATACGGTCCTGCTGGCTCACAAAAATATACACAAGGTCCTACTTCCGCCAACAAAGCAAAAACCCATAGCAGGCTTGCTCCTCCCAGTGAACTCTGTGCCTTGCTCTGTCAGCATCATTCCTGACACCTTCCCTCTCAGTCTCATACCCACCCATGCACACATGCACGTGCCTCTTTGGTTCTCTGCACTTTCAAATGCTCCCAGACCACACGTTTTAGCCTTGCTCAGGCCTCATCTTAGAGTGTACTGCCTGTTGATCACTCCCACTGTCTCCAGTTATTTTATTCCACAAAGAGATTTCCTTTATGTTTCTGCATGTCTTGAAAAAATACATAGTGCCTGCCTTACCCTTACTTGCATCTTTGCACAGCAGTAATCACAGTCACCTTCTATAACAACAATAATTCTCATGTATAAAATAACTGCAAGGAAGGATCTCCAGCTCCGAATTAGAGTGAAGATGTTAGTTTGAAGGACAGGTGTTTCTAGAATAAAAGCTCCTGCGTGATTATTGCTTAGAAAATGACTCCTTATTGAAAAGCAGAATACAACCTTGGCAGTATTCTAGCAGAGGCAGGGTAAGTACAAGACACAGCACTTGGGAGGCCAACAATAGATCGAGACAGCAAATCTTCCAGCTTCTCAAATTTGACACTCCTACTTGTATAGTGTAATTTTTCTTCCATGCTTTATGACTTACATTTTGATTGTCATGTGTTAAATCTAAGATTATGACATGCCTTACAATGATAGGAGGATTGTACCTTTCAGTCTCCAATAGATCTTGTCTAAAGAACCTGGGGACTTAAATTATGCCATCTGCTCTTTCATCTGCTGCAATATGATAACCCTTTGATCCTTAAAGTATGTCACACCTGCTACCTTGATTTCACATGCACTTTTGTTGCAGTGACACCAGCACTCCAGAATATATAGCAAAACCTCAGCATCATTGCACTTAACTCAAGAGACAAAGTGGTTGTCCTTATGCTAAGGCTCCAAAGATACCGGTTATACCAAGACTTCACTTGTGTACTTCATATGGCTGTGGACTTACTGGAGCAGAAAGGGGACTTACTGCCCCCTCAGCCCTCTTCCTTTCTCCTACCAGGGGGCTGCAAATTCCCAGAGACCAGCAACTCTCTTCCTTTCTAACTCCTCATCTCACCCACCAGATGTGGGGAATGGCAGAAAAAAGTGACAGTGCTGTGGCAGGAGAAAAGGAGATGAGCAAAACCCTCTTCTTGGGCAGAATTTGCTGAGTAGGAGACAGGCTGATGTGGCTCCCACAGGGTCTGTAACAGAGTCCTGGGGTAAGAAGTGTGCAGGAAGAAACAGCCTCTACATATCACCCCTATCCCCCAACCAGCACCACTGTCTTTCTCACCAGCAGCACAAGACAATACCCTTCAGCTCTTCTGTTTTCTAGTCTTACCCATTTTCTCCCAGGTTCCTTTTGCCATAGAAGTCATCCTTGAGTCCAAGAGGAAACCCTGGCCAGGGAGCTCACGCTGACATCGGACAGATCTCAGCAGCTCCTCTGCAAGGACAGAGGGCAGCCCCTCTGCTTCTGTAATCCTGGAACAGCCAGGAGAGGGAGATGATTTACAGAGAAGCTGATGGGAAAAGGGGAAGAGGATGGAAAAAGGGGGAGGCAGCCACTGAAAACTGACCCTTTTTGGGTTCATCCTATCAGAGTCTTGGCACATTTGTGTCTCAGATTTTCAGAGGTGAGGAGACACCAGGCTTAGCTTCTGGTCTGTTCCCAACCTCTCTCTTGATTTCCACTAAGAACTCCAGTTAGTTCTTGTTATCTATTATTTGATGAAGGGCAGGGAACTGATCTCGCTGCTGGCAGAGTTTCTTTTTACTTTTAGATGTGATTAAAAAAATGGTGGGAAAATGAATCAATTGGGTTGCAAATCAATTGAGTTGAATGGTCAGTCCTTGCTGAACTAGAAACCAAAACATGTCAAAGTAGCTGTGGAAATGGCAACTACTTCTGGCTTTCCTCTTCAACAGCTAAAAACCTCAGTTATAGCGCTGCAGCAACACCACCTGTATTCTTTGTGACAATAAAGCCTCACAGGATACGTAGACCCAAATGGTGAGTCCTGTATAATTTCCTGCTCACCACTAAATAAGACAAAGGAAAATGGCTGGCGGGTAGTAACAGACCAGCACAAACCCTTTGTTGGCCAAGATGTGCCAAAGTGACAGATGAGAACTAATGCTGCCTTAGCACCACTACCAGAGCGCCCTGGCTTGCAGACACACCAGCCTGCTCGTGCCCGGGACACACCTCTTTAAGTGGGAAACAACAAAGACTACAATTAATGTAGTTATACCAAGGGGAAATGTTGCTAGCTGGGTGAGAAAGCAGGGACGGTTCTCCCAGTGCCAAACCAGCCGAGCTCAGCCACGCAAGGCTCTGCTGTAACACAAGGGCATGCTCCTGACATTGAAAGCACTACAGAGTGACTAAGCCAAGGGTAAAGCCTAAATAGGCAGGGGGAAAAAAAAAAAAGAAAAATAATTTAAAAAGATACAATGGGAAGATCTGCTGTGTTGAACTGGGTGGGCGGAGGGTAATGAAGGAGAAGCAGATGATTTGAATTCATCAGGCCTCCCCATTCTGCCCCAGAATGACCATCTGTAATGCTCTGGAGGCCTCTCTGGGATTCAGGAGACTGTACCAATTTTAGCACATGAGGATGCAGAGGCTATAGGCCCAACACATCATTAGAGAATGAGGGAGAGGGGGGCTAGACAATGAACAGGGTTTGATCCAACATAAAGACAGAAGCCAACTGAAGGGTGAAGTCACGGGTGCAGATTTTGGCCATCGTTAAAGGAACCAGGATTATTAGAACTGAAAAGGAAAGTCTGATGAAACTGAAAATACTAGCATGGACATTTTTCCTCAAAGGTGTTCAGGGTTTCATTAAATATATATGGATGTGCATGTATACTCATATGTACATATAGATTCACATACATACAAAAAATTCAACTTTTGGCAAGAGTTCAGTGCATCACTCTTCTCACTTTGCTAAAATCCCCTCACCCACTCCTCAGGGTCTCTCCATGGACAATGGAGAAGAAGGGAATTTGCTTCTTTTGGTAAATCCCACTGAGACTGAGTGGGAAATCAATGTTTCCTGAATTAAAACAACCTAGCCTTTTGGATGAAAAAGCCAGTTACTAAAAACACATTGCAGCAGAACAACTCCTGTCATTATGAAGAAAGGAACTGCTTGCAAAATGGAATCCCAGCAGGCACTCAACCTTTCTCCTTCCCCAGCTTAAAAGCATCCCAGCCTCATCAAGCATCAAGGGCTCAACGAATTCATCCTTACAAATTTAAGCAGCACACCTCCACCTTTAGCCACCATGTCACACGCATACACATCCTTCCTCTCCTACTCAGAGAGCTGTCATGCTAATAAATGCAAAGAGGTTAGCTGTATTTTGTATTCCGGGCATACTCCAAAGGGGCTCTTGAGATCTTGCTATGCTGATGGAATTCAGCAGGGCCTCATTTGCAGCTGTTACTGAGATCCCAAACGGAATCAGATACAGGTCAGGTGTTTTCCATTATATGGAACTGCACTGCTTTTGAAATCTCTCTGCTAATCACATCTCTCATATGTGGTATGAGAAGAGAGATTCAGATGCCAGATTCTGAAAAATGTTGCTTTAAAGGTAATTTCTTAAAATCCATTTAGTGGCATCCCCTGTCCCTGCCACTCAGTTAAACTCATCCAACCTGGAATTGTATCCTGACCCCAGCAGCTAAGGAACAGTCAACAATATCCTTTGTACCAGTTCAGCTATGTTTCTGCCAAGATACACCTGTAACAACTCAGAACAATTCAGAACACCTGAATTTTGCATCTATGAAACTCACTACTAGCAGTAAGGTGACTTTCACAGGTAAGGTCTTTTTAGATATGCGTAAGGTGCGTAACAGCACAGGAATATTCCAACAAGGTTTTCATCAGGGCTACATGCCCATCTCCCTTGTACCCACCCCATTACTCATCACTGGCCAAAGATGAGCTTACCTCCCCTGGGACTACAATGAAAGAGGGGATCAATCATTCCTACAGGAACTGAAGAATCCACAACAGCATATAATCTGAAGAGTTCCCTACAAACTGCCCTGTGTTGCCTCATCACAGCTGTAGGAATCTGTGAGGGAGGCAGCATCCAGAAAGAAGAAAGCAGGATAGTTCAAAAACACCATCCAGCGGGGTGCCTGAGGTTACAGAGATTGGCTCAGCACCACAACTTCACTGTGGTACACAGCAGCAGAGCAGTGGCAGTCAATGGCTGTAGGTAGAGCAGATAGGCAGGAGGCGAGGATCTTGGAGGGAAGAGACAGAATATGGAGCTACAGGAATCAAGGTGCAGCCAGCAGAGTCATGTTTCACATGTGCATGAAGACCAGCGCTATGCACTGTGCTGTGCACAGTGGCACCTCTGTCCACTCAGGACTACTAGGGACGCATCTTTGTACAGATGCTTGCCACATCTTTAAGCTCCAATTTTCCTTGATGTGTGTTCTGCTGGAACAGTTACAGAGTCAAAATACTTTGGTAATCTAATCTTTAGATATACTCAACAAGGGTCATACCCTGTCCAATGTCTGACTTGCTGAGGCCAAGCTACAAGGAAACCGATACCTTCACTCTCATTCATACCAAACCCGTCCTTCTGTCATGCCTGGCCCAAAGCATACCTTGTTCTTCCACATGTAGTCAGTAAGACACCAGCAATACACAGGTCTCAGAGATATTATGGTCCATGTACCTGGGGTCTCCCAATCTCACTGAGCTACACCAGTTTCTCAGGTGAAGGGAGAAAATGCATAGGCTCAGCAGGAAAAATTCTGTGCTGTGTTTCTGGGGGATACAGCATATTCTCTGGAAGGTGCTCCACTAGCAGTGCTGCAAGCATGATGCCATTTTACATTTTCTTCCCACCTCCCTTTTGATCAGCCCGCAGTCACACAGACCCTGCCTGACAAGACCAGAACTCACTTTTGAGCAAAGTTTGCTGACTGCAACTGTCCCTGCCCAAAAGGGTGGTGGTGGGGGGTGTACTTCTCTCTGCTCCTCTCTTAAGTCAGCACCAGGGCTGTTGGATTTATCCCTGGAATAAGCTCTGTGTTGATAGCAGTGAGAGGCTAAGAGACACCAGGAGCTGTGAAAACTCTCCAGGGAACCATTTCAGAGCCAGGTCCTCTAGGAAAGCTTTTGCCTCTCTCGGGGAAGCCCTGGAAGGTCACGAGCTGAAAGCTTTGTGTCAGGTATCCTCTGCTCAGCCTGAACGTCTGAAACTTCTGTGTGCTGGGAAAAGGACAGGCCAGAGCTCTGAGCACTGACAGGAGAAACCCGCTCCCACTCAGGTAGCAAGTCAAAGTCAGCAAGAGCAGAGGACACGGCCACAAACGTTTTGCCTCCTGGCAACTCAGTTCTAACCCAGCTCACATTGCGCCTCCGAACCGCCCAGGTGACAGACGTGTTCTGCTTATTGCTTACTAGAAGAGCGCCAAAGAGAAAAGATTCACTGATCTCTCTCCCTTCTGCACTATCAAAGAAAATGCTATTTACCTAAATGAGGAGGAGGTATTCAACCACACAAGACAGCTACAGGATGGGTGCTCAAGGAACCGATATGCTCAGTTGAGCAATGTAGAGTGTGTATGTATAAAACAGAAGCCTATTTCCTGAATAAGCCATACCTGCCAAGCAAAATATCTTGTTCTAACACATGGTGTCTTTGACATTTACCTTCAGTCGTGAGGAGACTTACAATTCACAAGTGCCATAACCATGTATGATTCATCAGCTGTCTCCACAGGACTGAAAAATAAATCACATTGAAATCATCATCTATTTTATAGATGCTTATTAACACATTTAATGTACCAAGTTTGTTTTGCTTTGTGTAGTTGAAGGATTTTTTTCGGATTTTTGTTTATTTTATATACAGCTCGAAAGCACTTTGCCATAAAATGAATTATACCTTAAAGTATTTTCCTGCTCAGAATTCATGTTGTTTGCTTTGATTTTTAAAAACAATGTCCCCCTCCCAATATATTGAAACTATGGTCAGAAGCCCCACTGAATTCAGAAGCAAAAGCAGACCCAAAAGACACAGGGAGCAGAACAGATTTTAGTGCTAAGAAACAGCAGCAATTTCATGGGTCTGGGAATCATGGCATGGGGGACAGAGGAAATGTCCTACCACTCTCAGAGGGCAACACAAGGTGTAGGGAAAGAAGGAAGAGCCCATGTGCCAGTCTACTGTGGGTGATGAGCTGCAGTTCAATTCTGCAAGGTGGTGAGGGCCTCTTGGACAGCAATAAGAACATCTCATGGTGCCAAGTCTCTGGTCACTGAAGCCTAAATGCCCCTGTAATATAATGCTCTTAAAAAGGAATTGCAAATTATTCCTCCCAGAAAAGAAGAAAGAATGGCCCTGTTCTCCCTGCAACTGGGCTTTCTTGCAGTTTTCAGCATGTGCCTGCTGGCTGATGCCCACTTAGCCTAGCTGAACTCACCATGCTGTTTATAGACAGTAGCACAGGCTGGATGTGGCCATGATTCTGGGGGGCAGGACAGAATAGGCCCAGGGCAGCAGCCCCTCTGTCATGCAACACAGACTGCATCACCGTGCAAATACAGCTACATAGAGGTGATCCCTGTCAGTGTCTCTGCTGATCCCCAAACTGCAAACATGCTTCCCGTGAGGCTTTGACTCACAAGCTGTAAGTGAGCAGCACTACTACACTTTTTAGATGAGCTCGTAAAGACTGTAATTCCTTTTCATGTCCTGAAAACCTGGAGCAGAGTGACAGCTTGCTCTGAGCACTGCAGAAAGTCCATTCAGCAAAATTTCACTGGCATGGGTTCAGACAGCCCCAGTCTCCACTTCCTCTGCCCTGCCAACCCCAGAGTGCTGTAAAGGCTCCGATTCCTTCTGCTCTGCTTCTAGATGGCTGGGTACCAAAACCCAGGGGCACAAGGTGTCATCTGCAGGATTGGCATTGCATGGCCACTCCATCACAGGGAAGGAATAAGAAACCCCAGGAACAGAAGCTAACATGGGCCAAAGTAAAGCCCTCAGCATCTCAGTGCAGGCAGCAGCAGCTGCAGTATTCTGGGATGCCCCAGCACGAAAAATAATTGTGACTGTAGAAGAGCTGTTTTGTCGACACGTGCCACTATATAACTTGACACATGCTGAGCTGGCCTTACCCACTACTGCTTGCAACAGTCATGTTTATTAGCTGCAACGTGGGAGGTATTTTACGATTAAATCCAAAGTCTGTCACCAAACAGAGACACACACTCTCATACCTTGCACATCTAAACATTGACTTTGGAATAGTGCTAGGACAAATGGATTTTGTAGGTAGTCCATACACAGTGCAAGCATGCAGAAGTCCATATATTTAAGCTGTACCTTTGCAGGGGATGCTCATAAACATAAAGCTGAGTGCATGAAAACGGAGATGAAGGAGTTCTCAGCCAGAAGTGACAGCCTTCAAATACTGTCACTCCTGGTTTAACTTTCATTAAAAATTACAGGAAAAAATGGCTCTCACACAGCTGTGGTGCTATGAAAAGGAACCACTTCCAGTGCAGGTATCTCCTAATAGACAACAATATTCTAAAGAGGAACTCAGACTATCAAACTCATGTAGCTCTATTCCACTTAATTAAAACATTACTAGTAATTAGGGAACCCCACTGGCTTCCCTCCTTCCTCCCTCCTGATCCTCCCCATCCTTGAAATGCAAATTTGAACCGCCCTGAAGCATGGAGGGTGTTTCAATTCTGCATTCATTTCAAACCAGTAGGCAGATAAAGCCAAGCAATTGAAACTCCAATCAAAACTGAGATCTGAAATTTGGAGTATTCACCTCCAATTCACAGATAACTAAGGACATCTTCAGCCTTTCAATGCCTTTCAATCACATCAAGAATGAATCTGTCCCCTTAGACCTGATAAATCTGCACAATTTAAACCTGGGGCCAAATAAAGGTAACAGTTACCAAACTTGTTCACCTTATTGGCATATTGATTGTAAAATACCTTTTTTTAATCCTATAATTGGGAACAGTCTGAGCTAAGGAAACTCTCAGCAGACAACAAAAGAATGGATTGAAGCATAATATAGATATGTCAGAAAAACAGCCTGCAGAGAGAAGGTCCAAAAGACAGCATCAGCAGGAGGGTATCTAACTCCACAGTTGTCAAACTTACTCCCCCCTCCGCCGCCTTTGTGGAAAACTTGCTAGGCTAAAAGAAGGGCATTACATCAAAGCCAGATAAGAGAGGCAACAACAATGTCCCTCTTTTTTTCTTCTTGAAGTAATCCAGAATCAGCAACTAAGCAGCTCTTTCAGTCCTAGTTTTGCAACCCAGAACATCTTTTACCATGTTGTCTGGAAAATCAATCAATCAATCAGGAAAGCCATTTTAAAACCTTAGACCACATTTTCTGCATTTGTACACATCACGTTGTTCAGCTCTGGTAGAAAGTTTAGCATGAGCAGTATCTCACCTCATTAAATCCAGCTACCCTACAAGCTCAAAATGCACTCTGTGCCACTGTTAGCAATGCTACTGTGATTGTACCACGCTGCTGTTGAATTCAGGAGAGACTCCAGCCTGTGTTTCTGCCCATTAGGAAGACTGCCAGCTGCTTATTTGCCTCCAACCTTCCTGTTGCCATAACTGTTGATGTTTGAAAGAGGGAAAGATCAAGACAAGGAAAGGAGATGGCTTTTTGTGAATAAAAGAACCTTATCTGCCAATATTCTTAAGTGATCTCCAATTCTGAACGAGATACAAGAGTGGAACAACCTGGAAATGGAAAGGAGCTGTTAGAACACCACTAATTACTTGGTTCTCCATAGAAATAAGGTAACTACCTCTAGGGGATGCATGTATTACTCCCCCAACACTACAGGGTCACTATAGCTTTATTAAATTGTCCCAGAAGACAAGCACTACCTGTTGGGAGTTCTTCCACTTGCTTCACTGCAATATTATTAGATCACTCCCTTCCTGAATCTTTCTGGGTGCTGCCATGTCTAAGGGGTTGGCTTTGACTGCTATACAATTTCAGAGCTTGCGGGAGTCACAAAAACGCAGTCAGTGACTTTTCAACGAGCTGAGCGCCAACTGCTGCCCAGAAGAGTCCCTTCAAAAGAAACACAGTGCCTTCCAGAGGGAGTCTTTTGGGTTGGCACTCTTCTGACAGGCAAAACATCAGCAACAACACTAGAGAGTTAGTGCAGCTTTCCTTTGGCATCTCAACCAAAAATCATACTATCTCTTAAGATCAGCTTCTGTTCTGGAGGACAGGAGCATAGAAAACACTGTATGATGTTCCAAAAAGGCACAGGGAGGAATCTGGAGAACTGTAAGCAGAAAGAGTCTTACTTTTCCTCCTGTAAATTTGAATGGTGAGAGAAGAGGAAAAACTGAAGCTCATGGAAGAGCGAAGCAACTAAGAGTCTCTACCCAGAGCTCACCCGCAGGACGAGGGACCAGAACTCTCTCTTTGAAACAATGTTTGCATTCAATGACACATTGCCAGACACATCAGCACCCTGAAGAATATCCCCATGTGTGGAAGTTCAGCTGACTTGAAGCTTGATAATAAAGGTAAGAATCTATCATAACCAACTGAAACTAGTAGAAAAACTAGGACCTATTATTTAAGATGCTATCTGAAAGAGTTTAGCAGTCTCCACTCCAAACATGATCATACATCACTGCTCAAAACAAAGGCATTTCTGGGGCTGCCCAGGGACTCTAGAAAAGGTGTACATTGCTTTTCTTAGAGGGCTGCATGTACATGGTTGCAGGAGAGTGAGAGAACAGTCAGGAGAAACACCACAGGAACCAGCAGAGAGTAGAAGAAAGCAAAAAAACCTGACAGAACAAGCAGAAACAAGGCTTGGAGAACAATTCACCAAAAGGGAGTTTTGAGGTGAGATCTGGGTATCTCCTTGAAAGAGACAAGGAGAGAGTAAAGGCACTACCTGCTGTAGTAGATGAGAAAAGGACCTTGTATATTTTTGTAAATTGTTAGGTAACATCAAAGATTCCTAATTCTACCATCAATGTCTTTAGTATAAACAACCCAAAGGGATTTGGACTGTGAGCAGCAAAGGATGAGGCCTAGATGTTGAACTTTCAAGTGACTAGAAACATGCAGCCTTATTAAAACCAGCATCTCTTCCAGAGAAGTGGAAAACAAGTTTGTTTTACCTAATTTTAAAAGGCTCAGATAGTAATCTGGGCAAGTTAGACCTTGCCTGCTTTCTTAATAAATCAGCTGAATAGCTCCTAGAAAGCAGAATCCTAAAGACACCCCTGCAGGATTACGGTGCAAAGAAAAAGCATCCTCTATTGTAATTCTTTGATTGTATCAATAAAAAAGATAGCAGGAGAGAAGTAGTGACCAACTTCTATTTTTGGAAGGCACCTAGCAAAGCTCCTCATGGTGCAGTAATGAATAATTATTGTTTGAGCTGCAGGAAGTACAATTTGACCATTCTGATCTATGATTGAGGGCAGAAAAATGGAAATAAACGAACGATTTTCCTCAATGACACAAGGTCAACAGCAGGATCCATCAACTTTCAACATTTGGATGTATTTTGTTTAAAATACGTGCTAGTGAACTGGAAGAGAAGACAAGCAATACGATAACAGTATTTCAAGTGATACCATTACATAGAAAAGCAAATCTTATACAGGGAGGTGATACCTTTTATTTGACTAATGGATACACTGGCAGAAAACAGGCAGCATCTAGGCATGCTAACTCTCCTCCGATCTGCCTATCTCTTTTCAATTCCATTAGCTGATTGAATAAAAGGATGATATCTCCCCTTGAAACTTGCCATACTTGTATCTGTAGATAAAGATGTTTATAACAGTACCAGCAACAGTTTTTAGGAGGAGGATTTTCAGAGGGACCTTGATGCTTCAAAACATAAGGCAATGACTAATTACAGATGTTTATAAAAAAGACCATCTCCTCAATGCCTCCTGTGGGGTCCATTCCAATCTTCATCTGAAACAGCCAATATGGGACCCAGACACAGACTGGAACTAGGATCAGGCCCAAACTGGAAGGATCTCTGAACTGTTCCAGAGCAGCGGTGCTTCTATCCCTATTACTTTCATGATACACACTCTACTTAGATCATCACTGACTCTTCTTCTAACACAGGCTTTTTTAATATGTGACTGCATCAGTGGAAAAGGGAAAAGCAACGGATGTCATCTATCTGGACTTCTGTAAAGCCTTCGACACCCTTCTAGCCACAACATCCTTCTAAATTGGGGAGATACGGATTTGATGGGTGGACTGTTCGGTGGATATGGAACTGGTTGGATGGTCGTATCCAGAGGGTAGTGGTCAATGGCTCGATGTCCAAATGGAGACTGGTAACAAGTGGTGTCCCTCAGGGGTCCATACTGGGACCAGTGCTGTTTATTATTTTCATCAATGACATAGACAGCGAGATCGAGTGCACCCTCAGCAAGTTTGCAGATGACACCAAGCTGAGCGGGGCAGTTGACACGCCTGAGGGACGGGATGTCATCCAGAGGGACCTGGACAGGCTGGAGAGGTGGGCCTGTGCGAACCTCATGAGGTTCAACAAGGCCAAGTGCAAGGTCCTGCACCTGGGTCGGGGCAACCCCTGATATCAATACAGGCTGGGAGATGAAGGGATTGAGAGCAGCCCTGCGGAGAAGGACTTGGGGGTACTGATGGATGAAAAGCTGGACATGAGCCAACAGTGTGCGCTTGCAGCCCAGAAGGCCAACCGTATCCTGGGCTGCATCAAAAGAAGCGTGGCCAGCAGGTCGAGGGAGGTGATTCTGCCCCTCTACTCGGCTCTGGTGAGACCCCACCTGGAGTACTGCGTCCAGCTCTGGAGCCCTCAGCACAAGAAGGACATGGAGCTGTTGGAGCGGGTCCAGAAGAGGGCCACAAAAATGATCCGAGGGCTGGAGCACCTCTCCTACGAGGACAGGCTGAGAGAGTTGGGGCTGTTCAGCCTGGAGAAGAGAAGGCTGCGGGGAGACCTTATTGCGGCCTTTCAGTACTTAAAGGGGGCCTATAGGAAAGATGGGGACAGTCTTTTTAGCAAGGCCTGTTGTGACAGGACAAGGGGTAATGGTTTTAAACTAAAGGAGGGGAGATTTAGACTGGATATTAAGGAAGAAGCTTTTTACAATGAGGGTGGTGAAGCACTGGAACAAGTTGCCCAGAGAGGTAGTGGAGGCCCCATCCCTGGAAACATTCAAGGTCAGGTTGGACGGGGCTCTGAGCAACCTGATCTAGTTAAAGATGTCCCTGCTCACTGCAGGGGGGTTGGACTAGATGACCTCTAAAGGTCCCTTCCAACCCAAAGCATTTTATGATTCTATAATAATATCACCTTATAAAAAGATTATTTTATCCACGTGCCTCCACTACTACATTTCTTTTGCCAGTAACAGAAGTAGTACTCAGGGTTCAAAACAGGCATCCCGCCCCTTAGAAAAACACATTATGTGCTGACATACCTCACCTGCAGGATGAATTCCCACAGCTCAGAAATTCAGTTCATTTATTTATTAAGCAACCAGTTAACTTTAAATTCAGCACAGGTAAAAGCACAGCAAGAAGTGATAATCAGGACTTAAAAATACACTCAGCTCATACTGAATACAAGCTTAAAATATAAAAATCATTTAGCAGGTTTTCTAGTCAATGGCCTAATTTTCCCTTCTGCTAAGCCTCTAGTCTAGTAGAAAGTATCACTTAGCTAGTTCAACCACTCGCTCTCCCGTTGAAAAATTGTTGTTCAAGTATCCAAGGGGTTTAATCAAGATTTCTCATTAACTTCCAGAAAGCACAAAGCAGCTTTGTATTGTTAATAGCAAGGGTTGTAACCAAGAACCATTCGGGAAGCCAAATACACTTCTTCCTGCAGCGTTTCCCTAGTAGGAAAGCTAGTGGCCAAATTTTATTTCCATTCCAGAAAAAAATTTACTCCTCTGTGGCCAGAAAAGCACTTTCATGAAAGAGGTACTAAGATAGAGTTTGTCTTGTCTTCTAGGCAAGAATTTGGCTTCAGAAGACATCAAAAGCTCTAGATCTTCATGGTGTGTTTTCATAGCTTGTGCTATGAATGGGCAAAAGAGCACCTATATATACTTCATACTGATGACTCTTCCATGAATTCAGTATTCTAGGCATACTATTGTAGCAGGATTTATGGCCAGACGCACATGCTATGGGGACATAGCCAAATCTCTTTGCACTTGAGGGCAGATCTTCATTGCTGCAGGGAAGTTGTGCCTTTCCCTGAGCTCCTATAAGCATCTGAGGCACCTTTTGCAACAGCTGACCAGAAGCAAAGTTATCTGTGTGAAGGTCCCTTCCATTCAGAGACAGGGCAGGACTTCAACAGAAGCTCTGCAAATCAAAAAAAAAGCAGGGATTTGGATAAAGGCCAGAGTCCTAGAATATAGTCAATGTCTATGAATTATTGCTTAGAGAGCTCTGGCACTGTCCACTTAGATAAGCTTTTCAAAGTCTCCACTCTGAACCAACACTTGGTCCAGCTATGGCTATTTGAATTTGTATAACGTTTGGACACAGTTCCCTAGTTTGGAGTTGTCCCTCCTATGGAAAAGTTCACTATTATCATCCTGAAAGAAGCACAATTAATGCAGCCTCTTCTAAAAGGGGGAAACTGCAGTTTAGACAGTGAAAGAAGTGAAAGGCAAGAAGAACACCCCCTCTCTTCAACACAGATAACTCCACTGACAGGCAGATTTTCCTCCTGGTGTGTAGAACTAGACACTTCTCATGTGCCACTTATTCTGGTTTGCAAAGCTGAAGATGTGCTGGGTAAAATACTAAAGCTCTCCATTCTTCTGACCTCTTCCTGCTCTTTTAAGGTTGTTTCAATAATTGACATGTATCCCCTTAGCCAAGGGAAAACAATACAGCCAGTCACTGATTCTGGCACAGATCATCTTGCTGGAGGCCCTCTCCATGCAGCCATGTGTGCAAGCAGCTGTGAACAAGTGGCTATGAGGATCAGCTCTTGAACAGTCTGTGTTGTTAAAGCCTGGGGATAAATACACAGGCCCCCAAATGATAAGCTTAAACCATACTAACAACTGTTTGAGAAAGAGTTCCTTCATCAATAACAGCTATTAGCACATCCAAGTCTGACTCATCTTTCACCATCTGCGACAACATGTCATTTGCATTAATCCCACATTTTCCTTGCTCCACATTCTTCTTAGCATTCATGCTTCCCAACTTGCAGGAATGTTTGTCTGACCCTTCCCCTTAAAACAACAACCATCAACACGTGTAGTTAGATGAGCCACTGATCATAACCAAGAACACTGCGCTGATTTGATATTGCCATCTTGGGAACCAATGAATTGAGAATTGCTAATGAATCACTAATGTTCAGTGATTATATCTTCAACAGGCAGTGATTGTATAGATGGGTCATTTCTGTGTGTACACAGTATTACTTCTTTTTTCATCCCTACTCTACTACACACTTAAAAATATGTTCAGATAGAGAAAGTATATCAAGTGCCCTCTGATAAGTATGGGGGCTAAACCACACAAATACTATGCATCAGAAAGAATTTACCAGGGCAATTGTTACATCACAGAAATATGCCATTACCGGTTTCACAAAACAAGCATCCTACTTTCAACACTTTAGATTTAATCCAGACGGGAGATGTACAGAATACCTTTAAAAGGTAAGTCGAATTCATCTCTGAATCAGAATCTCAAGAGAACAGCTTTGCGGCACACTAGGATTTCCCTCCTGCTAACCCATCCCTGTCCCACAGGTGATAATTACCTCTCTGCCTTTCAGTAAGGGCAAATAGAGTTCTCCACAGGGAAAAATTACTTTTCTCTCTCAAGTTGCCTATCTGATTAACATAATAAAGTTAAATTCAGAGAAAATGCATCAGCCTGTATTTAGCCTCAAGTTTGTGGTTTCCATTTCAGGCTTGAAAAAGTTCTTGTGTCCCTCCAGTGCACAGAAGAGCTGGTGACAGGCAGAAAACTTTCAGAATTAGGTGGAGAAAGGTCACATAATGTTTTGCTGATGGCCCAGCAAAAAAAGCAATATATTTCAGGCATTGAAAAAAAATCACTAGAAGGCCATAGCAAAGCAAAGTTTTAAGGAACAGTTTCCAGTTTGGTGCTTTTAAAATAGATCAGCATTTGACAAGTAAGAGAGACAACCCTCTGCCATTTTCCTTCTCCTCCCACCTGCCCCCACTGCCAGGAGAAGCGTGGCGGGAACACCGGCCTAACATTGCTTTTCTTTTCTCAATGCAAGACCTTCATCCTCTGTATCCCCTGTTGTTAAGCTCTGAATCAGAAATGGTTGGCCCTATTAAAGGGCAGCCCTACAAACTCGCCTCTAAAATGTTAAATATCACGACTGTCAGAACCTATTTCAGTCAGCTGAAGCCATTGAGAGCAAATCCCTTTAACTTTAACCACTTTAAAATCAAGGGCATGTTGGCTTTATGCAAAAAATAAGCCTGCATTTTGGGAAAGTAGGGCCTGCTTCTCAAAGAATCAGCAGATACTCACAAAGACATCAACCGAGGCACAGGCAAACAGTGCCACAAGGTGACCCAAACCTCGTCCTTTAGCAACAACTGTTGAGTCCTCGAGGTTGTCCAAACTCTTCTCCCTCTCCAGCCAAATCTTTTATAATAAGTGCCTTTCACATCCAGCCCACATCTCCATAGTGCAGCGTTCACCTTGAACACCATACATGTTCTGATGCCAGCATTTAAAATAGCACTTAGAGACGGCAGTAGCAGAGTACAGTGGTTTCCCTGAAGCAGCATTTTGACTACGCTTTCTTTTTTTTTAACCACAGCCACAGAAGTCCATGTGCTGGACTGTGTTTGGTTTTATTTTCCAGCTTCATACCACAGCTTCAGAACCGCATGCTCTCATTCAGCTGATCAGTGCTCTTACATCCTCCGTTTAGGATTTTTACAAGTATTTACACACTACAAACAAATTCAGTAGCCAAAATGGGACATACCAGCAGTTCAAAAAGAGATTAATTAAAGCTTGCCAAGCAGGGAGAACTTGAATACAGAATGGGAAGGCTGCTTCCTCCTCATCCCAGTGTGTCTAAATGTTCACATAAGAACATCTGAAGTCCTGTTTCAACCCCTGAGCGGAATGCAGTGGAGCCCATAAACCACTGTGTTGTATAATTTCGGTACAGATTCAAACACTCCCTTTTAATTACCATTAGAAGAAAGTTAACAGTTTGATCAGATTCCTTGACAATGTCTATGCAACACTTCCTCAGTGGTTTATAGTTAGCTGGCAAAGCTGGTACCACTGCTAGGGAAAAAATTCAAGCAATTTAAGAAAAAGGACTTAAGACTGAAATTTCTTTGCAGAACTGCGATCCTCAAGTGCCGGGCTGGCAGACAAACTGCCGTTTGCAGCACTCTTGCTGCAGTTCAGCCACTTGGCTTGTGACAGCTCAGCTGGGACCCAGAAGCCCCACACTGCTGCAGGGACTTGGATGAAGGGGCTGAGGAGCTTGGTTTCTGCAGGAAAGCTCCCAGCATAGAGGAGGACTGCTATGCCAGGCAGACCGCATGTCTGCCACGTGTCCCACTGATACGCACCCTGCTTCTGCAAGACCTCTGCACCTTTTCTGGCCTTCCTTCCTACCTGACTTCTGCTCCCTTCCCACATGACCCCAACATGGCAAAGCCAAGAATATACAAACACTTCCCTTGTATAAAAGCACTTTACAGCCAAAGGTATTATCTTCACCTTTACAGCGCGTGACCAGCATGCCTTTTTGTGCATCAGCTGACAACAGTCTGTGGAGAAGCATAAGCAGAGCTGCATAAAGTCCTCTCTAAATTCACTAGAAACCCTTCTGAAGAGTATTCTTTACACAATGAAAGAAGAAAACAATCACATAATCATGGATTACTACGCACCTTTTCAAATCAAATTTCTGAACTATATTCCCATACTATGTACTATATTTGCTATATTTAGAAAGAAGGAAGTGAAAGAAGCCCTAAATATTACAATTCTTTTATCTCCTTTCCTTCCATGTTTTGTTGTTTCAGTGATTTCGTTTACTAAAACATCCTGACGAGCAATGAATGCAAAAGACCATTTGGGGTAACTGTGAACCCACTATTTCATGTGCTGCATTTCGATTCCCATACAGCCTACGTACTTAAGTGAGACAGGAAACATTTCACCAGTGAAGCAAGTAATTTCTTTCATACAGTCTCCAGTTCCACCTGAGAATCCCCATGCTAACAACTTTCAACACCAGACTGCTAGTATCTCAATCATTCTAGATTTAAAAAAAACCTTTAAGAACCCAGGCATTTTCCTGCACTAATGAACGTTAAATAACCACGGAACCATCTAACTTAGACTATTTCCCATTCAACAGCTTGATGTCCTTCAACTAATGTCAGCAATCTACCTTGAAAACTATCTATGAACTCTAAATTTTAAGTGATTCAGGGAGACAGAGCTTTTAATCTATTTGCATGAATGTTATTAACATCCAGAGTAGCTCTAATGGTTCATCAAGTGCTTATTACTATTACTAGTTAGACTAAAGCAGCTGAAGCAGGTGGCTGTGTCAAAGACAAAAAAACAGCATGGCTTATACCCTACACTGCTACTTCTCCATTCCCAGAAAACACTGTGTTTAAATCAGCCAGCTCCAGCTGTGTTCCCCGACTTCTGCCCTCTCCCCCCACGCCCAAGTAGTCCTACTGAACCAGGTTCAGCTGTCATTTCTTTTAAATCTCATCTCCTTTTCTTTAGGAGCATACTTCCCTCACACACTCACTATGAATAAGAACAAACAGGTTTTCTTCAGGCCTTCTTTTCTCATCCACTCTAAGTCTCCCAGAGGTGTTGTTAGCCATGGATATATAGACAACCCTGCTCTCAAGCACAAGTACAGCTGTCTTTCCAAAACTCTGCTTGCCTTTGCTAAACTTTCTTTCTTCTCTGGAAATACTCTGTCCCAGCAGAACAACATGCTTAGCATAAACTGTACTTCTGCTGCACTTTCCCAAGTAGTGGATACATAGTCATCTGGCTGGTGAGCCCTAAGATCTGCCCATCCAACCCACAGCAAGAGATGGGGTACAGGTCTAACATGGCCTGCCACGCTCTAACAACTGGAAACATCTTTTCTCCCAGCACCACACCGATCAGGAACTTGGAAAGGTGAGACAGACACATCATAAGGGCAAAAAGGGCAGGCCTGGAGCTGGGAGTTGTCATGACATCAACATGGGTCTTCAGAGGCATTCCCAAAACTGGAATCCAGCCCTTATTGCTGTAAAGACTGGGCCATCCTGCTTAAAATACTGATACTCAGCAAGAGCTTCTAGTGTTCGCATAATCACAGAGTGAAGCTCTTAGGGCTTCTTTGGGCTCAGTTCAGAGCTGATCAGAGCCCCTTACTGCGCTGTACAGTTGTACACCCTCCACTACCTCAGAGGAGAACATGCTCGTGCTTGGTGTTCTGGTGATCTGTCCTCCAACACCTGACAAACCAGCCAGAACGAGGGCAGTCGCAGAACTAAGTGCCAACACTCATTTCCAAAGGGAAGAGAAAAGGAATAAGTAACACCAAGTCCAATAGGGAGTTCAGAGCAACTAAGGGGACACAGCTGAATTAACAAATATCAGTATCTGCTGACACAGAGCAAAAGCAGCAATTTTTCTATGACAATTGCTTTTGTGTCATGGCAAAACATGCAAGCCAGGCACAAATGCTAGGCTGCTGAGAGGTGGCAAAGAGGGATGAGAGGGAAGAGAACTCTACCAAAGGGAAACACGGCTGGAAGACTTGGACACAAACACAAACATGAAAGCTTGGTGAGTGATCTCTAATCATTCACATGCCATTTTGAATAACTACCCTGCATACTTAGCACAGTTACTCTTCTTATTAAGAGTGCCAGCCTAGGAAAGTTGGTTTTGGCAGCCAGGCAGGAGATACAAAGCTCGCTCTACAGTGAAGTTTGCCTGCAATCAGCTACAGCTGCAGCAGCAAGGACAAAAGCTTTCAACTTTGACAAGGAAATCCATTTTGAGTCTGCACAACATTGCTCTTCATTTAAACCAGCGTACGTTCTCATGGTACGTGGATCCTTCTTTGAGGAAGCTTTGAAAGGCCTGGAGTCTCCCTCAGCTGCACATAGAGACAGAGCAGAGCTCAGAGAGGACATGTACCAAGCACGGCAGCACGGATGCAGCATGAGTGTGCCTAAAGCTAGTCATGAGGACAAGGGTATAGTTAAGGCCCTCCTTCAGACTTCTCCATGTAACCCTTCCCTTGGGCCCCCAGCCTGCGGGACACTGTCCCATTAGTAAGTTACCTGCTCTTTCCTTCAACCTGAGTAGAGGAAAATTACTTCCAGAGGTAAAACCCACGTCAATAAATTAGGAAAGAGCAGGGCAGGGAGACTGGCTCATAAAGCTCACCTGACCCGATTATTACCCTTGCATCAGCTTCCGCCAGCAAGAGAACAGATGAAGTTTACTAAGCATTCAGATATAACCTACTTAGTATTATGCAGCATGCTGATACATGTATTTTTAAAAAAAATCAATGCTATACACCATCAAAATGCATCCAATAAACAGACAAAGAATCAAATCATTAGGAGATACCAACAGTTACTGAAAAATCATAACCATGGGGGGAAGTTGCCTCTGTACCAAACTCCATTCAGCATTTTCGCCAACAATCTGGGAGAAGACAAAACCAGTACTGCTAAAGATAGTGGACCGGTAAATAATACAGCAGACAAGGCAGAAAGAGAGGAATCTGGGCCTGTCAGTGTGCAGAGCCAATTCAAATAGCAGATGCAGTCATTCAACAACAGGCGAAGTCAGACACCTTCACCCATACCATGCAGGTCACACCCGGGTATGGACGAGGATTTAGCAGTCAGAATATACAGGCTCTTAACACTTGTTTCTAGTGTCACACTATGCCCAAAAGGGATTGCTCTTTTGATCTACAAACTGGAATTAAGAGAATTTACCTCTCATGTGGCAATGGTGTTTATTCTGTGGTTTACAGATTCCTTAGGGCACTTGAGAAAGTGAATGGAGAGATTCGTAAAAGTTATTGAAGAAAAGCCAACTCTTAGGTGTTGGCTTAAATTTGCTTTGCAGGTGTCTGCACCTTCACCAAAAAAAATTTAAGGGTTTGCAGACAAAAACTATATGGAAAACCTCTAGTATATGGCATTGGTATGCTCAGTAGTGAGACTCTGCACAAGGTTGGGGTGTCTGCATTTTACAAAGCAATACAGAAACACTGGAAAGGGTGCAGGAAGCCACAGAAACTACTCTGAGAGAGAAAGTATCTTACACTGAGAATCTTAGAGGGCTCAGTTGGCTTCATTTCTTAAAAATAATGTGAGAGGTAAGGCAATTGCAACACACAAATCTCACAGGAAGGGACGGACTATCAGTTATTAGAGGCCTCTTTAATCTAGCACAGAACAACCTAACAAACCAGTTGTTGGAACCTAAAGGCAAACTGAAAGCAAGGCCTCTTTCCCTCCCACACCCTGCTTCTTAGTTTGTTTTAATTAAAAAGTGCCAGAAGTAGTGCAACTTCCTATGTTCAGATCAAGTCTGGCTGCTCTTTCTCACTATTATGGCTAAGTCAAATACATATTATTAGCAGATTCAGGATACTCAGTGAGACACAAATGCCTAGAATATACAGGAAGTCAAACTAGATGGATTTGTCTTTAAACTATGGATATGAAAATCCAGGCTTCAGCAGGTCAGTAAGTTCACAATAAGGTTGAAGGAACAGATGAGAATGGGAGAGAAACACGGGGATTTAAGAGTTTTGACTGCCCTCAGTATTAATGGCAAATGAGTTCTTAAGAAACCCAAACTTATAAATTACAGTTAGGATGCTTTTTATGTTTGTCTTCAAGATTTCAACTTATCTTTTTTTCAAAACCCAGAGATTTAAGGTGTAACAAAAGCTAAAACTCTCTCTGATCACTTGCATTTACAGGCTGTCCTCATTAGATTTTTTTTTTTAATTCACTTATTCCACTATGACAGAAAAGGTATATACAGCATTCTGTGTAAAGATAACTCAAGGCTACAGAAACCACATGGTGGAAAAGACTTTGGAAAACACACAAAGTTTAGGCAAGACAGTCCAGCTGCTGAGAGAAAGTAATATGAACCACAGCTCACAAGAGAATTTGGGGTTGAGGTGTATTTTCCACAAGGATTTTGTCAATAAGTGGGACAAGAGGTGGCTGGGGATTGGAAAAGGGATTTTTTGGTACTCCTCAGACACCAGTTTGAAGGCGGCAGACACAGAAAGGTGTTCCTGAGGGTTAGACTGGATACTTTAAATTCTGAGTAAAAACTACTATGCAGCCTTCTGGAAAAGCCACTGGGTTGATGCTGTGGTATTAAAATTATTCAGTAATTGTGAAAAGAAATCCAAAGGAACAGTATGCACCAGAAGGGCCTTTCCTTGCTCAGTAGCCACATCAATTATCTGGGCATTGGACATAACCCTCTCCCCACAATAAACTGCCTACAACACAGATAGCAATCACATCTGAACAGTATCAAAATCCCAAAGCCGAAAGGTAATAAAATACAAAAGCACCCAAAGGCTTTGCTTTCTCTGCTTACTTCAATAGGAAATGACTAAAACTAACCACTCCCTCTTCTGCAAATCCTCATCATCCTAGCCTGTTCCATATACTCCCTCTCACAGAAACTTGACTCAGCCAAGGGCTAACAAGAGGTTTGTCCCAGACAGAGCTTTTTCTTACTGTCTGTATCTGTATTCTGATGGCTGGGGTACAACAGCACCAAGTTCTAACCATCCGTCTTAATACACACGTGCTCCACATGGACACCACAGCCAAATATTCAAAGCAGGTTACAGACAAGCAGGCTGGTTCATGCTGCATCTGCAAAGATCCATCCGAATAGCAGCCCTCATGCTGTCAGGCGTAACTGGTTTGCAAGCCAAGGCAAGTCACTGCATGTATCGGCCCGGGCCATCCAACACCGACATACATTCACCAAACTTCAGGTCTGTTCCCAAAGTCCCCCAAGAACATCGAGCAAAATTTGTCCTGTTTCCTCCTCCCCTTACGCTAGAGGAGTTTGTAGACCAAAGCAAGATTTCATGTGGTCTAAGTGCTCTGAAACTCCGTGGTGATTTAGGGATGCCATGTGTAACAGCATGCTATTTCTATCTCCAGCAGACAGCAGGAATACAGCCCTGAGCAAACAGACAATTCCAAATACATCAGCAATGTCCTGCTAGAATAATAAAGAATAGAGATAAGTAAAGCACCGAGACACCAGTTTTTCTTTGTTTGAATACATGTATCGCATATGTGATTTTTTTTTTTTTTGGCATCATACAGACCAGACCATGCACTTTGCTTTTCTTTTACAAAAACAACAAAACACATTAATTTCTTGGAGACAAGAGAAACAGTTCTTGCCCTGCATAGCTCATGCCAGCTGGGGCATTTAAAATTATTCAAATCACAGTGAGGAGGATGAGACCCTGCAGGTAAATTCTGCAACATGCTTTCCAGAGCAAGGGTCTCTCCCTTTGGTTCTACTCGCTAAGCCTTAGCCTGGCTTATATCTGACAGTCTATCTCCTGAACATCACATCAGTATTCACAAACAAGCAATAGCCAAGACGATCCCAGCCTGCTCTCGACTTCCCCCTTTCAATCATCGTAAGATTTTCTGACTCCAGAAAGCAGGTTAGCTGCTACAGAAAACTTTATCTAAAGTATTCCCCATGCAAAAAATAACCCCCAAAACAGACTTTTAACCTAAGAGATGCAGACTTCAACCCACTTGAGGGATGGAGGGACTATTGCTTCATTACTAATTTAAAGACTCTTCTGCAGCTTCAGCATGCCCAAATCTCTTGCCACTGCTTATCCTTGTGATTCAGTTGTCTACCTGTCTCTCTCCGCTATGCTACCATTTTGTGGAAAGCTTTCTCTTACAACTCTGACCCAAGAATGAGAAGTCATTCTGACAATCCAAGTCTTTTTCCAGCAGCAGGCTATCTTCTATCTTTCCAGAACTTTCCTCACCAATACTGCGTATTACTGTTAAATCAGCAGCTACACTGATGATTTTACCTGTGAAACCACAGATTAGATTTTATATATTTTTCTTAAGGCATTTATTTTGCAACAACCAACAAAAATTCAATGGAAAAAATAACATACCCTCCACATCACTTCTCTTTATTCATGGTTCAGACAGGGATCATTAATTTCAAGAAAAATTCAGTGGAAACAAGGCAAAGCCTCTAGTAAATGTTTTTTATTTAAAACCACTCCAACCCCCACCCCCTTTAACCAAAAGTCACATCTTAAAACATGGAATAGATGAGTGTGTTTGAAAGTTCATGGTGCAAAATAGAGAGGGATGGAAAAACCTCCTCAGATTAGTCAAAACCAGAGCCATCCCACTCTATACGTGAACACGGTCATCTCCCTTCCTCTTTTCCTCTCTGCTTCCATCCACCCTGCAACAAAATCAATATATAAAGAACAGCAGCAGCAGCTTTATGATAGGCAATGATCCTTTTTGACATCAGTCTGCAATAAGATCGTTGATTCTCTATCTTTGAATTACATCATAGCTGTGTAAAATACGCAGTGATATCCAAAACGTGAACTCTTCACATCCGCTGTCGATACCTCAGCAAGATCCAGACCGCTGCCGCAGCAAGCGCCAGGCCTGGCACAAGAATGGCTGCTAGAGGAAGCCCACCTGATTCTCCATCGCCTCGATGACCCACAGGGCCATTTTGTGGCTGCAACTACAAGGGAAAAAAAAAGCATTTGTGTCAGAGCCTACCACAGGAGAGCCCCCAGTTCTGTGTCAGGACCAGGTGGTTCTGTAAGGATGTGCAAGATGGTTTCCCCAGGTACCTGTACACTCCACACATGGGAGGGTTAGAATGGCTTTGGATGGACTGGGCTTTACTGCAGGGTACCCAGTCACTACCAGGCACCCTCATGTTTCTCTGCCACTTTGTAAACCAGGGCTGTCACAGCTGGAGCAGGGTACGTCTCCTGCAGCAGCAGTACACACACATGGAGTCACCCCTTGATGCACTTCCCACCACACCATTTCCTGGTGTCTTCACCAGGAAAAGGGCATCACTAATTCTCTCTGTTTTTCTTACCTGCCCTGTACACTGGTCCAGAAGATTTACTTCTTTTATTAAGGGAGTAGAAAAGGGGCCTCAACCCACCATTCCCCACCAGCTTCAGGGTGATCAGTATTTCCTTCGTCAACTTCAAGGCTAGCCAGGGATGTTCAAATTACAACAGTGGATTAAGAATTCCAGTATATTTAAACTACAGCAGCCCACATTTGGTCCTCTGTGGTGGGCCACACACACAACACTAACATGAGCGATGACCTCTGAAATAACAGGGTAGTTTTGTCTCCAGTAAGATTTTGGCCTCTGAAACAAAACTGGAGAACTTGAGATTCTCTCTTCACAGACACACCGTTGCTTCTGAGAAAGGAGATCTGTGAGAAAACACACCATACCCCAGCAAACAAAAGACTCGGGGACTTCTCTAAACTCACCTCTTCACTGATACTGTTACAAACAAGTAATGCACAGATGATTACAGCCGTGGTCAACTAGAGAAGGCCATATTTCAAACAAAATCTTCATATGCATAATTCACACTGAGCACCTGCAAATGGTGTTTTTCTGCCTCATGAAATAGAGAGCTATCAACCATAGAAACCAGGCTAAACTGAGCGAGAAATAACCCTAAGAAACAGGTAAAACATACCCTGCGCTGAATTTTCAGAGACACGTCATAGCCTGCATTCCTGAACAGTTCCACAGCATCCTTGTGCCGCAAATCCTTCAAGTCTCTGCCATTGACCTGGCAAAATAGGAAAAGGAGAACCAGCTGCTGAAGGGCAAAAAGCAAATTTTTAATGATGCAGGAAGGACATAGGAAGGACAGGAGATAAAAATCTTCCTCTTTCACAAGATTCTGCATTTGAGGCATGATACTATAATCAGCAAGATCCATATTCATCCATTCATATTATGGATGTATTTTTGTATGTTGAGAGGTAACATGAGAAACTCCAAGCCAAAACACAGAGGTACTGAGAAAAACTACCTAGAAGCAAGATCAGAATATAAGACGATGGTTGTGTCAACAGGAGCTTCTTATGCTGTTGCTTTACTGGAAACAAATCAAAGGTGTAATTCTGACAGCTAATGAAAATAAAAGAGCAGCTACAGCAAAATTATTGTTATGAGTCTCTTTCCTACATT
Source organism: Balaeniceps rex (assembly GCA_013401315.1). NCBI lineage: Eukaryota > Metazoa > Chordata > Aves > Pelecaniformes > Balaenicipitidae > Balaeniceps > Balaeniceps rex. The sequence goes on from VYZW01012743.1 coordinate 60,173, forward strand.
GTTCCCTCTACTGGTCTACCTTTGAAACCTTTCTGTTTGAAAGAGTGTTGTAAACATACATTTAAAAGCATATTGATGTAACAAAACAAAACAAAGGCTTGCGTACATATTGGCATCCACTTAAAAGCGTTAGGATTTTTCTTAATTTAATACAATATCTCATGGCAGAAGTTTTTATAACCTACTTGATTTCATTCACTAACTGATGATATTCGTCCTAATTTTTCTTTTTCATCCCCATTACCCCTAATTGTATCCCCTGAGATCACATCCAGTGCCTCCCTTCTCTTCATATTTATACTCCCCAAACATAAGTTCGTAAATATTAAACTGTCAAAAAAAGATGGGATAATATTTTCCATTTAACTTATTATCATTTTCTGGATCAATAATAGGCTCCAACTAGTGCAAGGCACTCCCACAGAGGCTAAAAAGATTACATGTGGAACATAATAAGCAAGTATAAAATAAAATTAAGTAGTATTAAAAGATCATGTATCCCGCTAGGAGAGGCTACTTCTTCACTCATCACTTTGTAAAGCATGTCTTGCATGATTGCCAACTGTCTGAAGAGCCAGAGGAACTGAACCTCAGTCACTTTCAAACATTTTTCTAAAAGGAGAAGCAGCCTGTTATTATTCCTGATGAGCTGCAATGAATAGTTTTATGGCCTAGAAGTTTTATAGCCTAAAAACCCCCTTGAGCACAAGGATCAGTAATCACTGGCTACCAGCCAAAAAATGGAAACTTAGAGGTGGGAGACCGATTCCTTTATTTACATGCATGTAAATGACGATCCATTGTGGGCAAGAGAAGGTCTGACGGATTCTAAAACCTTAGGGAGCAAGTCACAGAGGAAATACAAATGCACCACCAAGGAGTGCTTCTGAGACAAGTCAAGAAGGCAGAAGAGATGGGCCCACGTGTAAAGGCACTCATCTTCCTGGTGCTCAAAGCTGTCCCCAGATCCCCAAGATAGCTCCTTCCATGGAGTTTCCTCAGCATCATCCAACTGCATTCATCACATCCTTCCTCTCTGTGCACTGCGATGGCAAACTTGCATCTCATATCACATCACTGATCACAGCACTTCAAGAACACACGGGGTGACAGAAGAAAGGGCTTACCGCTAAAATTTTATCCCCTTCTTGTAATCGGCCATCAAGGTAAGCTGCCCCATCCTTTTTGATCCGGCTGACATAGATGCTGCTGTCATTGGAAATGTACTGCTGATCTGTCCCACCAACAATGTTGAAGCCCAGCCCTAAGGTAAGCCAAAGAGAAAGCTGATGAGAAAAAGCTCAAAGCCTCAGACAGTATTGCTGTTGTTGGGGACTGTACCCTCCCGCATTGTCCTGTTTTCTCCACAATACTGAAACTCACAGCACACATATCTGCATCATTCTTTCCCACCACCGCTGTCTAAGGAAGTTATTCTCATGAAACTCATCTTGAAAGCAGAGGAGAGACCCTGAATACCTGAGGGCCCAGATGCTTCATTCCATAAAGCATCCATGACCCATTTTCAGGTGGGTGTTGGGGAATACTGAGGGACATGCCATTGTTTCTGAGATGACGATTCAGCCCTCAGCAGGAACACACCTCTTCAGCACAGCATGAAAGGAAAGGAAAGCATTCTGCATTTCACAGGAGGCTATAGTAAATCATTACCTTTGAGCAACAAGAAATCACGCCTAACAAGTGTTTCATGAGCTGGGAAATAGAGTTAGGAAAGGCAAGGAGTGTTAGACCCTGTCTACAGATAAGGAAACAGGCAAGAGGAGCTGTGCTACCAGCTCGAGGGCACCTAGAGCTCAGAAGGCTCCCCTTCCACATCTAAGAAGCTGGAACTGGCGTCCTTCACCTCCAAGAATAAGATTAGCTTAGATACAACTACTTCAAATTGTATGTAATCACTTTGTTCTGTTTCAGGAATTCAAAACATGACAGGAAATAAAGACAAAGTTCTCGGATTTAAAGCAAAACAAAAAGGAATACACATACACTGAACAGAACTGATGTCCACTTCACATTTTTGTTATGTTTCATATTGTTTTTTTAAAGTAAGCCTCGACTACAGACCTCTAGCTGGAACCAGCTGCTGGATTAAAGTGCAGTTAAAGATTAAGACTTCTTGTTTCATCGAAATCCAGAAGAACTAACTGAATTCAAAATCTGGAAAACCACACATTACAAGAGCACATTCCCCATTGCACATGCAGCTAAATTTCTCTGCAAATAATAGTATGTAACAAGGGATGGGAAAGATTGCCTAAGAAGAGGCTTGCAATGAAAAAAGAAAGCCAAGGAAAAAGAAAACAAACAAAAAAAAAACCCAAATATACAATCAAAGTAAATGGAGGGGAAAAAAAACCCACAACTTTTTTTCTGACATAAACCAGTCATCCTAAACCTACTGTCAAGAACAGCTGAAGGCAAATATTCCCCGCGTTCAGCCAGGCTGATTTATTTATTTTCTCTTTCTTTCTTACTTCCTCTCGAAGTTGGGACCAGAAACTTTGAGAAGGAAAGTTGTAAATGAAAGTAAAACCACCTTGTGCCTGCTTAGAAGCAACATTTTAAATCAGTCATAGGAGATCAAAGGATGTACAAGACGAGTCATGCTATTTTAAGTGTGCATCTACAGCTGGGAAATAAAGAAATATTAACAGCAATCTTGCCACACCTTTTTTTTTTTTCCTCCCCTTCCTGGCAGATTCAGACAAATGAGCAATAAAATGGAAGCAGCTGCAGATTGAAGAAACACTGACATTTTAGCTAGACTAATATCCATTCCAAGAAGGGACAATTGTGCACAATAACACACCCTTCGATGGGAATTAAAAAAAAAAATTCACAAACCTAAAAATTATTTGCCCTGAAGCCAATAACCTGGGAACAGGGGGAATCAATACTACAGAAAGTATAAGGTTTAATCAACATTTATCAAAAAGCCAGAAAGAAGGAATCAGAGTTTCAGAGTGCATTGATTCTCCCTCACATATATAAAAATCCCCAAATATATATATATATTTTTTAAAAATACACATTTTACACGTTTTCACCCACAATTGCAAAAATAATCAAAAGTCACAGCTTTCATCAGCAGAGGCAACATGAGATAGGAGCAGATCTTCGTGACAAAAAGAGGCAGCAGTTCATGCTAGACCAAGTATTCACAGGACTTTTTCACTGTGTCTTTCCTTTCCAGCACTTAAACTTCCACTCTGGCTAAAAATATTTTCCCTATCATTCCTTCAGCTCTGTGCTATTCTCCCCCTTCCAGCTCATGTGGCCATAGAAAAAGACACAGCACAATCGGGAGAAAAGGAGCAAGGGGAAGAAGAGAGCACATGGCACTAAATCCCTTGTCTACAAGGGACCAGATAGTGGAATGGCAGAGCTTTAAAAGCAGGCTCTGGGCTAAACTTCTGACCCTTCCTGAGGCTGCAGACCTCCCTATGCCTCATTTAACCCCCTGAAACATAAAAAGTCCCTCAAAAAGGTATTTTAAAAAATCATGATTAGCAGGATAAGGAGAAGATAGATTGAATAATATTGCAAATTGCACCAATTAAGTTATTTGGTTTTCCGTAAAACCAGATTTTTCTGCCTAATTTCAGCCTAGTACTTCAGAAGGAAAATTGAAAAAGGAGACATACACACACTGTCTTGCCACTGTAAATACATTCACCTCCTCAGCAAACTTTTGCCAGAGATGTTTAGCATCAGACTTATTTTAAAAAATTGCAGTCAAAACTCCAATTAGAAAGATTACAGGATTACACTGTACTTTACAGATAACAGCGTTTTGTTCCTTCCACAGAAATTAATAATAATTCACATGGTAAATGCATTAAGCCCCAGTATCAAGGGGCTGCAGGACCTTCAAATCAAGTGGCATAGTTAGAAACCTAACTCTAAAAATACACAGCCCATCTTAATGACGGGACAAATGCTGCTCACGGTAATCAGATTCAAATTGATGTGGCCACATTCAAGACCTCTCAACTGTGCCCTTCAACATTCCCTTCCACCTCCCTCAAAATTTTAGGTTCCTAAATGTATGGAAACAGCTTTCCCATCAGAACCGGCTTCATTTAGCAAATCATTTTCACTGAGAAGCATGGCTTCATTAGCCTGAGCTTGTGGCTGTGCAGGCAGGGCTATGCAGCTTTCAGACCAGTGGCTGCTCCAGCAAGCAGGGGAGGCAGAAGGCTGCCCACTGGGCTCAACGTTTGGGTTGCGATCGCTGGCACGGGGGCCAGGACCAACCCCAGCCCTGCACGGGAACAACCTTCACCCCAAAGAAAGGATAATGGCACATACACCAACGATGTGGGTGCTGCAGGTCCCTGGGGGGCCTGTGGAGCCAAGGCTGGCCAGCAGCCGCACCCAGCAGTTGTGTGGACAGAAGGGCTGCCACGTTTTCCTTCATGCTCATTTTAATTAAAGAGAAGGGCTCGCGCACCGAAGTACAGCCCTAGCTCCAAAACCTCCCCGGAGCCTGCGGTTCTTTGGAGCCGGGGTTTTGCTCCAGAGCTGTACGTTTGGTACTAATTTGCTGCACTTCTGAAAGTGTGATTTGAATAGCATCATAAATCCTCTAAAATACAAGGGCAGACAAGCATCTGCAGGCTTCCATAAGAGCACATGCTGCTGTGACAGGAAAAGCAAAGCCAAAAATACGTCCCACAGACTGCCCTGTTCCCTTTCCTTTCCAGTGAGCACTTCTCTCGCTCACCACCCCGAAAGCCCTCCCTAAAGCTACCCCGAACAACTAACACGAAGCTGACGGCATAGGGTACAGTCCCTTGGACTAATGTTTTTCAAAAAGCCCCCTAATTTAGGGTATCCAACACGACTGAGCGCTGAGCACCTGCCGTCTCACTTGAAAGCAACAGGAGCTGCACCGGAGACGGCAACTCCTGGGAAAACCAGATTTGACTTGTTTCACCCGAGACACCAGCCGCAGCCGGAGCTCCCGGCCGCTGTTCTCGCAGAAGAGAAAGCCTGACCCAGCCAGCTCCCCCTCACGCAGGTCACGGGCTTTCCCCACAGCGGTGTATCCGGCACGGGCGACTTCCACGGGCATACCGCGGCAGGAGAGGCCGTCGGGCCCGGGAACCTCGGGGCTGCCGCGCCAGAGCCCGGGAGCGGGCACCGTCCTCACCGCCGGGACCCTCCCGCCGCCGCCCCCGTGCCCGCTGAGGCCCCCCCGGCCAGCCCCCGTCACCACCCCCGCGCTCCCACTCCGGCCTCCCCGCCCCGCTGGGGGCTGCGCAGGCCTCGGCCCGGCTGCCCCGGCCCGGTAGGCGCCAA
>VYZW01012743.1:65513-80234 GCA_013401315.1 Balaeniceps rex
CGGGGACGGGGCCCCGCTGCCAGCCAGCGCCGCCGGCTCGCCGCGGGCACCTGGGCCTAGGGGTGGGCCCAGGCGGCCTCTGCCCGCGGGGCCTGGCCCTCGCAGCCGGCCGGGGGCCCACAGCGGCCGTGCCATCAGAAGCGGTGCCAGCACGCGCCTGGAGAGCGGTATATCCTTCGGGCTGAGGGCCCGGCAGCTGCGGCGGCCTGCGGAACGGGGCTTCTACCTCCGGTCCCCGAAGGCCCCCTGTGATGGGCTCTCACCGCACAGGCGGAACAGGACTGGGCCTTGGGGAACCCTCCCTGCCTGCCAGGGCTGCACAGCAGCACAGTGTCCTCCTGCCCACAGCTGCCTTCCCCTGCCCCTACACAGCCTCGCTGCCTAGCCTTGATTTGCTCCCCACAGCGGAGGTGGGTTTCTCGTTAAGGTTAAGGAGAGGGTGATGTTTTTCTAGGGTGGGCATAGTGGATAAATGGAGATGCATGACCTGCTCCCAGCCCTTTTTAACTGGAGCCGATGGGCCACACAACAAACTATGACAAGCCGATCAGGCAGCAATGGGCAGAAGCAAAAGCCCAGTGCAGCTAGGTAGCACAGACAGCGTCCATGTCATCCTGCAATGCAATACAGTGGTAGCATTGGTGTGCAGTGACTCTGTTACTGCATAATTCCACACTACAAACAGCACATGGAACCGCTGTGCCGACCAACACTGCAAGGAACAATGAATACTTAACTGTGTCCTGCAGAAGGTATTCAATTTCCTCAAAACTCTACAGAACAAATAATTACCTAGCAATAAAAGGCAAAGTAGTCCAATTTTCAATCTAACAGAGGAGCCACTTGAACTTGGGACTCCTGTTCCTCAGGGAGTTCTTGAACCAATAGGTTATTGGGAAAAAGACAGCAAGGCAAAATTTACCCCTATTTATTTCTGTGTTAAACTTTATCTTTGTCTATTTCAGCACATGCTACAAGTGTGGCAATACAGATAATGACAACAGGGAACAATAAATGGGGCCTGGTGCATTTAATCATCTAACTGCCTGGCACTACAGGGACACCCATGTCTACATGCTGCAGAAACTTTTCTGAAGAAAACAAGGACCAGGTGCTCTGGTCTTCAGTGTTACACTACTGATTTGTCTGTTCTGTATTGCAGAACGGATGACAACAATTTTTGATTGTATTCATTCCAAGATTATCTACACTTTTGGATTCCTGAATTTAATAGGGAGAGCCAGCCTGGGTGCTGGATCTCTGTGTTAGACAAAGAGTGTGCCACATGCCTTAATGCTACAACATCAATGCTTAGTGCTCAGCTAAGTGTTAGAACACCTGCCTTAGAGGTGGAAGACAAGCATTCAAGCCCCCAGTACACCTGCAATGATGAGCAAAACCATGGCTTGTCTATCACAAGAGGACTTCTTAAACCATTTAAGCCCAGCGTGCAGTTTCATACCTGTTTCAGTCCAGTTTCCACAGTTATGTTGTCCTGGATATCTATACTTATTTTTTGCCAATGGTTAAGAACACTGGAAAGCGAAACTTGTACGATAGCCATCAACTATTTTTTCTCCAAACTCAGGTTCTACTAATACCATACTTGACACACTCCTTGAAGATACATACTGTTCTTCAGAAGCAGTTTTAATGTATTTTAGAGATGACTGTCTTGGCTTAGAACAAAACCAATTTCATCTTGATCCAAGATAACTGCAGTTTTAAGAGTTTTTTTTAGAAGTCTTGTTTAGCCAAGAAGAGATTTCAAACAAGAAACACAGGTAAATTGTTTTTACCTACTCCTAGGCAGCTCCAGGTTTCACCCACCAGTACTGACCCACCACACGTTAACAGCTACCTAAGACTTAATACCTTGGTGCTCTGGCACAAACCATTTCATGGGTCTTCACAGTCAGACACTTCCCTCCAGCAGCGTTTCACGTACTAGACTGACCAACATCTCTTGGGAGATGGGGCAGCAGCATTTGCAGGCTGCCTCTTCCATGTTCAAGTGACTTCTACATTAGCCAAGTTCTCGCATCCATTTAAAACATTTAAAAAGGCAATTAAAACTAGGAGGGGAAAAAAGGGGGAGAAGCCGGAAAGATTAGGACTGAAATTAGACTTGCACCTTCATACCACAACAGAGTAGCGGGACATTTCTAACAAACCACCAGAAGTATCACGTTATTCGTTGCTATAGTGAAATCAGAAACAACAGCATTTTCAAGGAGAAAACCTTAGCGAGGGAGCTTCACAGATTTTATAAAACATAGACTAGGTTTGTTGGGATGCATGTTTGTCTTGCTCATGCAGCCTAAGCAGAAATAGAAGAAAAGCGTACAGAAATACTCCTGTCCAAAGCTTGCTGAAAGCCTCCTCCCAATTAAGAGTCATGGTTTTTCACGTCAATCTTTAAGCACAGAGAAAAATGGAAAACACAGCATTTTATTGCTTTGTCTCTTCCAAAACTGCATTTGCAAGTAAGCTTTGTAGCCTAAATTGTGCTTTCATTTATACTCCTGTCTCTTCAGTATGCTCTGACTTTCTAAATGTTTCTCTGGTCTCAGCATAGATCTATACTCAGCAATTTATGGTATACTATCAATCAACAACAGCAGGCCATCAAGGTGGCAGCCTGAGACTTCTGCCACTAATGTTCATGTATTTAAAAACCAAGTAAAAGAAGTCTGCCAGTACTTACCAGTTGTGCAGAGCTAGTTGGAAGGTGCTGGGTGTAGTGCTCGTGTTACTTTTTATCTCCATCTTTCACCTAATCCACATCCACTTTGTTTGTCACATACCCCTTGCTTCTCACACCTGAATTAAGATTGTTATTTCTTGGGGGGAGGGGGGACAGCGACGATGACAAAAAACAAACCTCTTTCCCACCCCGTCTCCCAAAAAAAGGTCTCTGGTTATAAGGAATAAATTTGGGGTGTTAGTCAAGGGGCAGCTATCTTGTCTTTTGACATAAACGCAGGATTAAGTTTTCTTCATCTAATCAAAACCACCCATGTTCTATCAAGATAACAAGTCTAGACCACTGAATAAACAATGTGTTACATCATTTCCCCAGACAAATATAGGTAACAATTTAAGGACCCATTTGCTTTAAACAAAAAGCCATGAAGAACTGTGAATCACATCCTTTGTATTTCACATCCAGTCATAATGTAACCTGTCCTTTTTGGATACAGAACACAATCATTTAAAACATGCGTACAGGAAAATGTGTATTCTAAAAACATAAATGTCATACTTAGGAAGCAGCAGGAGTTTACCGTCACCATTTGTAGAGTCACCAACGTCTTTCTTCCCAAATGCTGCAAGTGTTGGGGTACTTGTCCTGCCTTTATAGAATGTTTGCTAAAAATGTGGTCTTTGCTTTCCAAATTGTCGTGGTTTAGCCCCACTCGGCAACTAAGCACCACGCAGCCGCTCGCTCACCCTCCCCCTCCCCGGTGGGATGGGGGAGAGAATCGGAAGGGCAAGAGTAAGAAAACCCACGGGTTGAGATAAGAACAGTTTAATAATTGAAATAAAATAATAATAATAGTAATAATGATAATAATAATAATAATAATTGTAATGAAAAGGAGAACGAGAGAGACAAACAAAACCCAGGGAAAAGAAAACAAGTGATGCAACCGCTCACCACCCGCCGACCGACACCCAGCCAGTCCCCGAGCAGCGATCGCTGCCCCCCGGCTAACTCCCCTCGGTTTATATACTGAGCATGACGTCATATGGTATGGAATAGCCCTTTGGTCGATTTGGATCAACTATCTTGGGCCGTGCCCCCTCCCAACTTCTTGTGCACCTGGCAGAGCATGGGAAGCTGAAAAAGAAAGTCCTTGACTAGTCTAAGCATTACTTAGCAACAACTAAAACATCAGTGTGTTATCAGCATTCTTCTCATGCTAAATCCAAAACACAGCACTATGCTAGCTACTAGGAAGAAAAGTAACTCTAACTCAGCTGAAACCAGGACACAAATAAAAGCAATTCTTTTGGTTGCAGACAAATGCATTATAGCCCTTAACCCAGAAACATCAGTCCTTCAAAATAAAGGTTTTCACTGTAAATCTGGACTACAGACTCCTCTTTATGCTGATCTAGTCACTGCTATAATAAAAATAATAAAATGTACTGAATGGTTCTCCACATCCCTTGTGCTTTTTCCATAAGTTAGACACATTTTATCTGCTGTTAAAAAATGAAAAAATACAATGCTTCTGCATGGCATTCCATAGAGCTGCAAGGACATATTCAGTAATAGCTTACAAAGCAATTGCATAGTAAACCAAGAGAACTCACCCCTGCCCCCCCGCCCAAGATAGTTAGATAAAATATCTGTCAAATATTGCAGGAATTCTGGGGTTGGGGGAGACTTGCAGAGTAGTTCCAAGTATTTTAGAAATCCAGTTAACTTGTGCAGCCTCACAGACAGCTCCTCTTAGCGACAATAAAATAAACAGCACTTCTCAGAAGAACCCAGCAGTCAAGGCATTGGAAAGTTTCCAGAAAAGACAGACCGTTTGTTCTTGTGAAATGTCAGGTTTAGTGTCACTGCGCTCTTGATGTATATCTGATGGTTCAGAAATGTAATGCTTACTGGCGTGGTCCGGATAATACTTCTCTACTGTCTCACAAGATGAAGACCCCGTTCCCTATGATCTACCTCCCTCCTGAAAGGCTACTGCCTGGAAACAGCTGCAAGGGCTTATGCCACAGACACCTGCAATCTCACTGCAATACCTGTTTCTTGCCTGCTTGAGTGTCACAGATGTGAATTAAATGGAGATTGCAAGAGCAATTTTTTCTCTTTGGTTATTAATGAATGACAAAAGCAAGATGTTCACAAACTTCTCTCCTCCTGAATTGGAGAAAACATTAGATGAAGGAGTAATGGGATGGGAGCAAATAATTTACTTACACCTGTTTTAAGGAGTTTACATTTGTAAACTGTTGATATGAAGCATAAAAGCTATACCTACAGTTTACCTAACTACTTCAGTTTAAAGGCTCAAGGTGCAAAGAAAAAAAAAAGAACAGCATGCCTTACTGCCTGCATTTATTAACTTAAACGAAGATAACATTTATTCTGCATTTAATGATATCACATGAGATTAGAACTATTCAGAATGTGTCGAATTATTCTGATGAGTTATCAGCTGGCTCTGCTCAAGGGAGATTTCCCCAGGAGCATCCAAAGCTACAGCAAGTGCTTTGTGGTGGATTTTGACTCACCAGCAGGTCTTCTCCTTTAGGAACTGCTGGTGTTTCCAGTATTTGAAACAACAATTCTTCTGTGGAATTGGGCCTTTTTCCTCCTAAGCCATCCCACTACTTCCCGTTTATAACATATGGTAAGGGTTACTCCAAGGATACAGAGAAAAAGAAGACTAAGTACTGTTACTCCTGTTTTTGCTCTCTGAAAAATCTCCCTGGCTGGAGGCGGTCCGCTGTCAACGCTACCTCCAAATCCTTCCCATTCACAATACGGAGGAGCCCAGCCATACCTGCAGTGACAGTTCTTATGATTGTTACACACTCCTCTGTCGTGACACTTTGTCATGTTACAGTCGTAGTTCAGCAGCGATATGCTGGTACATGTCCTGTTGATACAAAGCAGATCACTACCACATGGTGTGCCATCTTCCACAGCCCCCGCATCAGCTATTGGCATCCCTACGTGATAGTCAAGACCCCAACACTTTTTGTCTCCAACAGGGGTTTGGACTAGCGTTACATGGTTCTGCAAGAAAGGCAATTTGTCTATGTTTTCGCACTGGATCCTACCACATAAGATATTCTCAATACTGCATTTTGTAAAATGGGTATTGTTACGAATACCACAATTCCCAAACCGGTCACCTCGAGTATTCACTGCTTTGAAGCAATCTAAAGGAGCGGCCCTGGTTTGTTTGCCAAAGAGATGCTGGCACTGTTTACTGTGGGAAGAACATTTTCCTTGATAGCAATAAGCACCATCTTTGCAAGGGGTTCCATCTTGTATGTATACATCTGGCGGGCACTGAGGGGAAGTCCCATTACAATACTCTGGAAGGTCACAGTCACCAGTACTTGCTCTGCAGAGCGTTCCTGCTGGAAGGACCTGACAGCTCTTGCAGCATTTTCCAGAAGCACAGACTGAACCTGCAATAAACGTACAGTTCGGGTGACAACAAGGATCCTTTCTGCAGTTTGATTCCGAACCACAGTCACATTGCTCTCCACTTTCTACTATCTTATTCCCACAGTATTCACACTTCATGGTGTAGAAAGTGCCAGCTGCTGGTGGTTGATGAATGCAGCTGGCGCCACGCCCAAGCAGGTCAAAGTAGTCTTTGTAACTGCAGTCACTGAACGCATTGGTGTCAACATCGCTTTCATACATAATGCATTTCTTTCGTCTGCATTTACAGCCCCGTTCATCATGGCGCATACCAAGAGTATGGCCCAGCTCGTGGACAAATGTGGTAATAAATGAGGACAACTTCCTATGAGTGAAGGAAGCAACTGCTGATGACCACTGGTTATCACATATGGACCCTAGAAACGCCAATCCCAGGCTCCTTCCAAAGCTCTGAAATGCAAATAAATGAGCGGTATCATGGCGCATCCGTGGAGACAGGTCTGACTTCCGCCATTTGTTAAAGTCGTCAAGTACCTTGTTACCAGAGTTAGTAATGTTTATAAGGTTGCTTTTGGTCCAAATCTCCAATCCCACAAGAAAGAGCCGAACCGAAAGCTGTTCGTACAGAGAGTCCCCAATGTTGATGATTTCTATGACTTGCCTCAAGACTTCAGATTCATTCCTGCCCGACTTCACAAACTGCACATTGTCCACGACCACTACTATCTTCACGTACCTGACGTGCGTCCACCAGTCTTTCAGTATCTCCTCCTCCTCCTCCTCCGCCCGGGGGACCTTGAACCAGGGCAGCAAAGCCTTTTGGTGCTGCAGCAACTCTGAGGTCAGCCCACAGGTGGGGACCCCAGGGTTGTTGGCCTCCTCCATGCGGTAGAGGATGTGCCGGAAGGCCGGATCATCGGGGATGGGCTCAATCTCATAGGTGCCATCCTCCACCCAGAGCACGCCATGGAGGCCCCTGCCACAGGTGCCGAGGGCCACCAGGGAGCCGGGGCTCCCCTGCACCTCACCCTGGTAGAAGCAGTTGTCTTGCACGAAGGGGTGCTCCTCCCAGCGGGCCCCGTCCTTGCCGTAGGTGACCAAGGTGAAGGGGTGGGAGACCAGGCCTCGCCTGCGCCACAGGCGCAGCACCCGCGGCCTCCCCTCCACTTCTAGCCAGTAGGAGATGGCCAGGGGGTTGGTGTTGGCCCGGGGGCTCAACTGCCGTGGCACCGTCACCCACGTGGCGGTGACACGCAGCTCCCCGGACAGGTCCCCCGCGGTGGCAGGGCACCCCGCCAGGCCCAGCAGCACCAGCAGCCCCAGCAGCGCCCCCATCACCGCCGCCCAGTGCCGCCCCACGCCCCGCTTTGTGACAGGATGGAGCCTGGAAGGGCCCTGCCTGGGGGGAACCACCCCAAGGCCTCCAACTGCCCCTCGGCGGGGAGGGCCACAGCTGGGGAGGACCACAGCTGGGGAGGAGTGGCAGCATCGCAGCCCCCTTTGCCTTCCCCCTGCAGAAATGGCACCCCACTGCCTGGGGGTACATCTTGGAGGGCTGTGAGGGCACCTTGAGACATCCACCCCCTGCTCTTTGAGCACATACAGAGGCTCTTGTGGGGATGAACAAATAAATTAGCCTACCACAAGCACGTTCCCAGCTTTTCATAATCTTCATTTTCAAGTTAATGGGTGTTTCTCCTTCTGAGTAGACATAGCAAGGAGGGGCCCCAGCTCAGCTTCACACTCCTTGTCACAGATGTTTGTGTTAAGCAAAGGGATCATTTGGTTAGACCACAAGGGGGAAAATCTGTTTTGATAGCTCAAAGGCTGGCTTTTGCTTTGTTCACTTTTTTTATTGAAGGATGATTTGTGAGTGCAGATCAGGAACAGGCTATTTTAGCTCAAAAGAATATTTGCAAAAGCTTAGGGTCTGAAAAGTACAGAAATACTAGTCTCCTAGCTGGTTACTAGGACATAGCACTCCTTGGTGCCCCTTCTTAGCACGTGCCTTACTGTAACTACCACAGCTATACACACACACACCAAGAAAAAAACTAGAACCCGGGAGGAATTCATTTCCACTACGTTCAATAACACAGATGCAAACTAATAGCACCAAGTATAGCAGCATAAAGCCTATCTATGCCACAGCTGCTACATACTTACAGCAATGTGCCTTAATGACCGACATCACTGATGCAACAGCCATTTTCCCACATCGTGGCATTTCTAAAGGTTTATGCTTGCAGAGCCCTGGGAAAAGAAAGCTTACAGGTACATCTACCACTTGGCTGCCATACCCATTTTAGGGAACAGCTCCATCAAGACACAGCTATAAGACAGCGATCTGGATTGTGCTAAAACAGGATGTCCTGTGCAGCACAGCTATGCACACTGGGTTTTTGGCACATAGTGCTGGGATTCAACATAGCCACAGCTGTTACCTTTTGGGAACTCTTCACAAATTTCTTTTCAGCACTGAAACCATGTCTGGGATGAAGTCCAACCTGCTATGGCCCTTATCTTTCTCAATCTGCAGGAGGTGCACCCTCCCATCACTCCACCTCCATCTCAGGGATCCTGCCTTTTGGCACCAACTGCTGGGTGCTGACCATCACCCTGGCACAGGCAGCAACACTTAACATTTCAAACTGCCCGAGACAGGCACTGCCCCTCAGGAAGCTGAGCAGTGAGAGAAGCAGCTGGCAGAGTGCTCAGAGCCTCCCTCTGCTGCCTCATGCCCCAGGGTCCTGAGTGGGCTGGTACCTTGAGCTGGGCACATGGCAGGCCTAACCAACAGCAGTGGAGATTACCAAGTTGTCCAGAGGGGATTCAGATTCTGTGAACTGGCACCTTGCCCATTCATTGCAAGTGTGGCCAGCATTAGTAGTGTACACCTTGTAATACAGTACAAGGTTAAAGGAATGAAAACAGGAGGATGCCTGCTTCTATTAGGATCTTTCTAGATATCTGGAAAGAGCTTTCTAAATATCCGTAATTGTATACTGTTTGAAATTCATTACTGCTTTACCTAAAAGTGAACAAACCCGTGACCTGTGTTAGCCTTAGATTTCTTATTAGTTTTAATTTTAAAATTATCAAAACTATTTTCTGTGAAGTCTTTTATGTGCAGTTAGTTGTTGAATAATTGTCCACTACTTTTCAAGTATCAGTTTTGCATTCCAGGGCTGTGAACTACGTCAGATTATGTCTTTTGAAATAAATACAACTCAGACCACAATAACTATAATAGAAAAACCTTATTACATAACCTTTGTGCACAGTGCCTGTAATGCTATTTTTAAATGCATACTTCTGCTGTGTGACCACTCCTTACGTTATGGAAAAGGCCCTACTAAATCACTCTGCCAACTTGCTAGAGACACGTCTTGCGCCCTCCCCCGCCCCCTGAAGTTGCCTACTACATTCTTTCTCTTTTAATATAAACGTAACTATACAGTTAGGACTAGAAAGCACTCTGGTTCCATTGTTGAACTCATGGCAGGTTATTCTTGGGGGGAAGCGTCAACGTAAGTTTGTGACACTGTGTCAAGCACCTAAGCAAGCCCTTCAGCATCAAGGTTACATAAAAAGGGATGACACTGTTGTTTTCAGGTTACCAGAGCCTTGTACTTCTGTACTCTGATCAGGTAAAGAACAAAGGGGAGGGAGGGAAAGATTCCCATTATATGACAATGAACAGGTTGGAAGAAAAAATGACTGACTTTACAGTAGAGCAGGAAAAAACATCACAGCAATCTGTACCTACTTCAACTGCAGAAACATTTGTTTGGCAGGTATAACTGGTTTCTCATAGTTCATCAGTGTTTTTCAAATTTTTTTTCAATCTTGCAGCCCCCTAAAATTTCCAGTGAAGGTGCAAGCTCCTACAGAATTGCATCCTACCAACAAGAGTTTACTTTTCTCACTTACCTTCTGTTGAGTCTTTAGGAACAGGTCAGACCCCCAGCAGCCTTGTGGACCATAGGTTGAAATCCACTTTCCTGGCAGAAAGAAATGAAGCCTTCCGATTGTTGAGAGATCAATAACACATCATAACTCACCCCACTGCAAAAATTTCTCCCCACTACCCATCCATCTATGATCCACATTAGGCTACAGAAGGACACTTGTCACGTAAGAGACCATTTGTTTGTTCTGTGCGTGATTACAGGACCAAAACAACACTTTATCAAAAATTACCCTTCCTCTGCAAGAAAAAAGAAAAACAGTCTTGAACCTTGAATGCCTACTTATCATCATTTGCTTTGCCATTGAAAAAGATATCAAAAAAACCTGAAAAGGTGTATCACATCAGCTTTTGTTCAGAAGCCATCTGTTGGTTCAGTGAAACCACAATCTATTTGCATAACATATCTTCACCATTTTTCTCACAGGGAACCTCCATGTCTCAAAATAAAGCTAATCTCTCCCCTTTCCCTTGTCCCTCCTATTGCCTATACCCTTCTAACCTTGCTCCGAGTACAGCTTGCTTTAGCAAACAACATGTACTGACTGTCCAAATGGCATCTAACTTCCTTTGCTAGGAAAAGGTTACCAAAACACGAAGTATGGGGGCAGAGCAGCAAAGATGAACAGGTGAGAATAACGCATAGCCTGGTCAGACCTTACTTAGTGAAGAGTTGAAAAAGACAGTATTTCTGCTGCATCTGAGACACCATTAGTTTTACACAGTGAACTGAGGTAGCTAGACTGCCCTTCTTTCTACAGACTGTCTGGATTTTTGCATGTACGTGTATATATATATACACGTACATACGTGTATGCATATCTGTTCATGTGTATACACACACTAATACGTACTTTCAGGCTCTCGGGAGAATGTTTCTATTAGACTTCTAGGTCATTTTTAGCTCCTGCTACCCCGTGATTTAGACCAAGAAAAGCCCTTTTGAAGTCTGAATGATTATTATCGAAGAACAAAAGTAGAGATAGCTCTCCTGTACAACCAAATCTCTCCTTTACACAAAAGAAAGTGGCACACAGGGCAAATTTCAGAACTGCTTGCTTATTTCCCTTTCACCTATAAGCTTTACAAATACTGAAGGTCCTTTGAAGGACTTTGGCACTCAGGCTCCAAACCAAGAGACAGTGTATAAATAACAGAGAGAAAAGGCTTAGACTCTCACACACTGACAAACACTACTGACTAGAACATAGCTGCTAAACAAGTTTTTTGACAGTAAATTACTTGGAGTTTAACAGTATTATCTGACATAATGTCACTTGAGTAAGTTAGTATCAAAGCTCACAACTGATAAAATTATTTTAGAATATCTTGTCAGCAAGTAACAGGATCAGAAGATATTTCAGTCCCTCATTCGGCAAATTTTCAGCATTGAAGGACAGCTAGTAAGAAATCGACACACTCATTGGTAACATCCCTTACTGCTTTATAATATAATTATCTCAGGAAAAGATCATATTCCCCTGGAAGAGGCTTATCACATTTGAATGCATTGTTTCATGCATGGAAGCCATTTTCTATGCTCTCAATAGCCTAGATGCTTTCACTTTAACTCAGACGGGATCAGAGCAGAAGTCCGTCCTTTTTAATGCCCTCTGACACCAGCCAATACCAGACATTTCTGCAGAAAGCAGACAGGCTGTCAAGAGATGCAGACATGAGGACAGTCTGCCCTTTCAAGTTCCACCCTCATCTCTGAATCAGCTCAAATTCTGAGCATGGAGTATAACGATTCAGTCTAAATGTAACTCCAATTCAGGTTCATTAACTTGTCCCTTTATTCTTGTACTACAAGACAGAACAAGGTTCTCTACTTTCCTACTTGCTTCACAGTGCTCAGTTTATAAAGACTCAATGTTTGTCTTTTCTTTCCTAAAAACTAAAGTCTTGGTCCTCCCAGTGGCTTCATAGGAGAAACTTTCTCCTACTCATTTTATTGCCCTTCTTCAAACCTCTCAACTTTAGGAGAATTATTTTTCAGACATTGAGCTGTACAACACACTACTTCAGGTGAGATCCAGTGACTGATAGAATATTTTGCTCATACTATGTGTTCTAGCATCCATTTTTGACCACAGCTGTATGTGCCTTCAGCAATAAGCAATATATCTTTCTTCTGCTAGTGATGTTAAATCTTTTCTTGGTGTACGAGTAGTTAATTTTTCTCCCTCAAAAAAGAAAAAAAGCACCCTAGATTTTTATTACAGTGCAGCCTAGTCATCTTTCTTGCTTAAGTTTTTCCAAATGACATACTGGTTCTTAGTAATATGAATAACTACAGAGTAATTCAGCTCCTTCAATGACCACTTCCAAGGACTTTATTCTGAATATCAAAAATCCAGCAAGGACTCCTGAGGTTCTTCATCACTCATGCCTCATTTCTGGAGATCCCGCTTTCCATCATGGGGGTGGATGAGATCATGGCTTTGGTGCTTCTTGAGCTCCTTGCTTTCAGAGGAATTTTTTTAAAACAAGAAAGAATCAATCCCCTTTTGTTCTAAGTGTATTCACACTATCTTGTAATTATTCAATGCTGAATAATTAGCTCTCTCTTGTTTTGAGCATCCCAAAATAACTGCTTTCTATATCTTCACTTGATTTAAGAGTTCACACTAGCTTATTATCTACTTCTACCAACATTTCGAGAAACAGCTGTTCAAACTTGACCCACATGGTATGAAATAAAGCTAATACACACTTAAGTACACCGATATATGAATTTTAGGTCTGTATCTGCACCAACAGCAAACAGCTATTGGCTTATCTACATCTTTAACATTACAGCTTTGGATTACAGGACAAAAATTACAGAGGTCTTCCTATCATTCAACAGCTGCCCAGAGCTGTTTATTAGTTACTGAAACAGAAGAGTCTCTTAACCTCAAAACAAATTTGACACAGTTATCTAAGCATATCTTAGTCTTCCTTCCTGTCTACATTTTGTTTGCTATGTACAGAGCTTTTTCTTGCTTACTACAGTTTACTACAAGAAAGCAGATAATAGTTGTGAAAAGAAAGCAAGCTATTTCAAGGATTGCTCCATTACTTCAAAGAAAAAACCAAACCAAACCAATAGGCATTTCTTTGCAATGGATGACTTCTAATTTTTCTGAAAAAATATAAAATGGTTTGTGTAAGCGACATGCTTAAATAGCAAAGCGTATAGCTGTCAATGATGTTTCTTCTGCACTGCCCTACCTCCTCAGGTCTAAAAGGCAGATGACTAATCAAGGTGATCAGATGCAGCTAGAAGCACAGCGGAAGAGATGTAACTGATATATTTGAGTTACAGTGAAAAAAGGAGAAATATAAACAGCTTCACTGAGTGTGCAACAGCAAGACATTTTAGCCTGTTTTATGTCATCATAAATCTCTCTCACTGAACACTAGCTTTTATTATAAAAGACCAGCTTAGCCATTAAGTAAAATGAGTGCCTAAGAACATTTAGAGACTGAGAGCAGTTCGACATCTAATTACATGGATTTCAGCCTCCAGTTATCAAATCTTAAAGCACAGCAATTCATAGCAGGCAGCCTAAATCCTTTAGCTGAACTTTTCTTCCTCAAAATAGCACACAATATATTCCAATATCGAAGCAAAAAAAAGCTGCCAGCACATATGGCGTATTTGCTACTAACAAGGTAATCACTTAAGAAAGGCATTCCAGCAGCATGGAGTTTTATTTGCCAAGAATTCAGATTTTTTTTTTTTTATAGAAACGTTTTTCTTTTTACATAGGAAACCAAGACACAAGGGATGCAAGAGTTTGTAATGATTTCAGGAAGCTGCAAAATATGTCTATGTAAAAACCATTCTCAGAAGCCAACATTCGAAATAAGACGAAGACCGAAAACACCTTCTTTGAGGCGGCTCATATCCTGACATTAACATTTGCGTGACAGGTTTCTACAGAAGAAGCTGTTACAGGGACTTCAGTCCCTGAATCATCAGTCTCAGTTGAGGAACTTAAATATAAAGAAAGGGGAGCAAGAATATCCTGTTTTCCAAGTACTGACTAATCCAGATGCATAACAACTTCTCCCTTCACTGGAGTCTCATCCGTTTTTCAGGTGGTCCTTTAGCGCCAGCACTCTGCTGAGCATTCTTTACAGTCTCTTTTTCCTCTGGCTTGACAGCTTCAGGGGCCGGTTCTGGTTCCTTCTTGATTTGATCCACTTAAGAAGTAACAGCAAAAGAAAGTTAAACCTCCAATTTTTATTCCTAAAATACTGTTCAGAGTACTTAGAAAATATTGTTGATGTCAAAGGGGCAAAATTAATTTCAAAGGTATAATAATAACCAAGGACTAAATTCATACCTATACAGGTAAAAAAGTGGAATAGATTGAAGAGAGACAGTTCATGATTTTCCTGTTTTGAGGTTGCTTATGATCAACTCAAAGCCTTCACATGCTTTCTTCAGCTTGTAGCACCATGCAAAAATCACTAAGATGCTGGACTGACCAAGCTGTTCCCTCATTCACCCTTTTACCCTCCTCCTGCTTTCAAAGACCGTTTCCTGCATTTGGACCTTCAGGCAATACAGTTTTACAGACAAAAAGGGCAGGAGTAGAATATGCTTTTTTTT
>VYZW01012743.1:85623-113965 GCA_013401315.1 Balaeniceps rex
TTTGGAACCTTTACTGACCCATCAAAAATTCTTGTTCCTTAGAGCTGCAGTGCAGAGGAACATCACAATTACCTCCATAATACTCTGCCAAACATTCTTCAGTCAAAAAGCTATAGCAACGCTATCGGCTTCACATTCCTAAGGATCTTACCTGCACATACATCTGTTCCAGTTCCTCCATCTGTATTAACACATTCTGTCTCAACCTTTTTACTGACAGGACCCAATTCATCCAGTACTTGCATTTTATGAAGCTTGTACACCTGCCTAAATTAACAGACCAAGACAGCTAGGTGCATATTACAGCCAGTACCCACTTCTCCTCCAAAGAAAAAGGATTCCCAGCATTTCCTTGGAAGCAGAGCAAGACACAGAACAGCAGCTTTACTGTCTCACAGCTCTGTACCAGAGTAGCCTACTTTCCTAGACAGGTAACTATCCCTAATCATTGGATCTAAAGATTTTTCCAAACCCACTTCAAATAGGCAAGAACTTGGCTTAAAGAATTTAAAATATAAATATACTTTTTTAAAAAACACACAGAAGTCATAAGACAGGCCTGCACCACTTCTACCCAAGCACCCAACACTTGCTGTAAACTCATTAAATTTTAGTTTTCCATCCCCGTTCTCGTGTCTCAAATACACTAATATTTGTACCATGATAAAATGAAACACATAGGTAACATTTGAGCTAGGGAACTATGTGACTCAAGCAAGGTATCTAGCACAAATTGTACAGTCACAATGGGAAAAACGTTACCAAACAAGTCCCAGTTAAGTTCCACCAAACATATATTTGCACTACAGCAAAAGCCTCAACACAAATATTNGGGGAATAACCAAACCAACAAGCATTTGCAGTATCTTGTGGTCATTTTTCACATGGGTCATCATCTTCTACTGACAAGATCCTACTCAACAGTATAACCAATCCACAGTTGAAGGTGGAAATAGCGCAAAATGAGAGAGTGACGCGACACAAACAGAAGCATGAATGATCCCTCTCCCTAACTAATGGAAATCAGGGTTTGGCTAAATAAATAAATAAATCACATACCAGCCACTTCAGATGATTAGTTCAAATTAAACTAAGCTCATCAGCCCCAAACAAGGTTATCATTAGCCTTATATTCAAATACTGAAAATGAAAACTCTTGCATAGCCTAACAGATATATATGACATGGCATGAATGCTATTATCAATTTCCCACGGCACAATATACCACAGGGCAGCACTTTCTCATTGCACTCTTCACATTTCACCACAAGATGGCAATCCCTGCTATTAGCACACTAGAGGTCACCCTGCTAGACAAAATATCTCCTCCCCACCACAAAGCTTCATACCCTTTTATTTAGGTTTAAGATAAAGACAGGAAAGGGGAACCAGAAGTGCTTAAACACAAATTAGGAACAGAGAAAAGCAACTAACCGATTGCCCTTCTCAACAGTGACAAGAACTGACTGACCTTACCTTGTGTTGGAGATTGTCTTTGCTGCTTCCGGATAATGAAGAGAATGGGCTCTTGAGCATGAAGAAGGATGTACTCCACTCCAACCATCTGGCTGA
This sequence comes from Balaeniceps rex, assembly GCA_013401315.1. Taxonomy (NCBI): domain Eukaryota; kingdom Metazoa; phylum Chordata; class Aves; order Pelecaniformes; family Balaenicipitidae; genus Balaeniceps; species Balaeniceps rex. Next base: position 87,196 of record VYZW01012743.1, read on the forward strand.
AAAAGAAGCAACCAGAATAAATACCTTTCTCAAGGTCAAATCTGTAGGATGTGAAGACCTACCAAATGGCCTGGCAGTAAAGGGATGAAGTTCTGATGCTTTGGAAGCTCTTCTCTATAATGCACAGTAAATAAAGACACAGGATTTCCCAAGCTAGCTATCAAAACTAGCTGCATATACAAAGGTAGTTACAACAATCTGACACAACACCTAAGTAGAACATGTTAGCAAACAAATAAATAGCAAGAGAGATAACACAATCTATCATCACAGAGATGTCATTTAAACACAGAAACAAGGACCAGTGTATGACATGACCTTCTGCGTGTCTGATGTGAAAGACCATCCACAACCACATCTGAGCAGAAGTGACTTTACCAATGAACTTTTAGCTCCACTTGCACACTCCCTATCATATTGCGGAGTCTCTAAATAGTTCTCAAACACCTCGCCTGTGCTCAGTGTAGCAGATGGGAAACTGCAAGGAAAGTTAACTTGCGCATGCTGCAATCTCATTACGCAACCATCTGTGATCAGTTTATTTACAACACTCACTACTTTTATTATCCATACTAAAAAGCCAGCTCTTTGGAGGAATTATGTACTAATTCTGGCACATAGCCAGCAGGATATGGAAATACAAACTATTTATGAACTCTAAGTATCCCCTAACATAAACCCTATCCACCACAGAAAAACATTTAACTACATTACCATTACTCAGGTTCTGTTGAGCTGGGAAGATGAGAGAGACAGCTTTTCTAATTCAGAGAAATATCTAAAAGGCAATTTACTGGAATCTCAGGATATACATAGAATTCTTCATGCTTAACGCCTCCTTGAAATGGCATAAGAGGAAGCAGAAGACATCCAAATACAAAAAAAGCTGAGCTCCCTGGCAAGTGGTGGGACTAAAAAGCACATAACAGAAGGAGGTTTCCAGCATGCTTCCATTCAACCATCAAAGCCTCTGGATACAGGAACAAAGGACACTGCACAGGAAGCAGTTCCAAATTACTACTTACTTCAAATGGTCCAAGGTCATCCGCTGCATTTTGACGACTTCATTGTTACATGTTCGGTCATAGAATGGGTTACTTCGCTCTGAGAAATAGTCCAACACACTGCTATTGTTTAATATTGGAATCCAGGAGCTGTCAACCCAGGAAATTCCCAAGAGGTTATCTGAGAAGAGAAATCTACACTGAGTACCAAAGCAGCCAGAAACACTACAAATGCGTCCAAGAGTAAATTGCCACCAGTTAATGATTATAGCAGGGTAAGGAGGTGGAACAGAGCCTCATACAAACCAGTTCTAATTAAAAATGTGTTTTACAGAGTTCAAATAGTAATTTATATCCTTTAACCTTCTGCAGATCTGTTGTAGGTATACAACAGAAATATAGGGGGTTTTATTATTGCACTTTTCTTGACCACTAGCTGCTGGTATACCTTTATATCTCAAGGACATGAGCAGGGTCTGTGTGCACATGCGTGTGCACTGTGTTGATGGGAGTTAATTAGCTCTGATACTGTATATAATACTATACTACATCTACTCAGCAGTGTTATATACAGTTTATTTTATGAACCACAGCATTAGCCGAGTAGAAAGACAATCCAAAGCATGGTTCCTTTTGAAAGCTAGGTCTCTGGTAAGTAAGTTGAATTTACTAAACTAAGTTAGGATCAGTTACCGGGTGGGGCGGGGGGAGAGTGATACACCCCACACTAAATCTGAGCCTGGTCATGTTTAAAACAGCTTATTTCTTACAAAGATAGTTTCCAAGCTGTAAACTATGATACTGAAAATAGGTAAAACACTGCAGAGATCTATTAATTAAACCAAGAGCTTTCTTTTGCTAAAGCCAATAATTAAACTACCGAGTAGAACAAAATATAGTGGCATCACTAACACTTCTAAGATGTTCTGTTGTTAAAATACATATCTGTATGATATCATAGCAGCCGATACTGTTGTGTTTCAAAGATTATTATTTTTTATGTGGGTAAAATCTATAATAAACAAAAAACCCCAAAACAGCAGACACAAAAATGCTATCTTTGGGCACATGTTTCCCAGTAGTCTTGAACAACAGATTCTATGCCTGACTCTACAATTAATCTGCCAAATTTCCTGCAGCAAATTCCTTATTCTGTAACTCAAGTGGATATTACAGAAATCTAACTACAGAGTATTAACAATTACATAAAATAGCAAGCTTTTTAAATGAAATATACTCTATAACCTACAAATCATTATATGCCAGATAAATTCCTACAGATCTGGGGACATCGGAATTAAAATCCCTGGATCTTATTATCACACTGCAGCAAAATGATGTTCCTCAAGCAGACCAAAGAAACAAGTGTCAACAATTCATTCCACAGTCAAAAAATCTGCTAACGTTGAAGATCCATGGGGCACCTTGAAAAGCACCCTGAAATTCATCCATTTAAAATTGCAGCAGCAGCAAACAGAATTCCCAAGACACAAGAAAGCAGGAAACAAAAGCATGCATTGTTTAGAATTAAAAAACTTAAGTGATGAGAAGTCATTGAAGACTGAATGAAGAACTGAAACGTCCTTCTCACAGGAACCATTCCCTTACGTTCACACATTATATACATACCCAGAACTCCCACTTATCATTCTACTGTGAATATTTTACTTCTGCGACAACTCTGCATGCTCAAGGATGACTGGATCAGTTCCAAAAATGTCAGCTCATATACTATTAGCAGCTTCTCTGAGGAACAGTTAATAAAGTAACACTAGCTGCCCAGGAAACCAGGAAAAATGCAGCATAAATAGTCACGCGTAAATCATTTTGCCTCGTTAATCTCAGAATTGCCAGCCTAACTCTTCCATAGAACACGGGGGAAAAAACAAAAGTCTAGAGGCAGTCATGTTATTTTACATACACTATTCTCTCTCTCTTACTATAAAAAAGGAAGTCTCAGAAACACAGCACTAAGATCCATTATTAAGCACTTAAGTTGTGGTAGCAGTGATTATCCTAAATGCCTTTCAAAACCAAAAGACAAGCTTTCCTTTCCAACAAAACCAAAATCTTAAGTGCTTGCATTCTTGCCATAGTAAATTCTCATATTACATTTCAAATACGAACTTTTCTTGCTTATATGATTAACAATGACTACATTTCTCAAGAGGAATGTCAGGCAAGCTTCATATATATATATATAGCTATAATGCTGTATATAGACTGATAAATGTATTGTAAAAAGGCATATAAAGTTGGGCTCTAAGGCTCAATTATCCATAGCTGCTTAGTGCCAAGATTTATAAAATTGTCTTTATAACTAGCAAGATTGTTCTCTTAAGCTATTCTTGGAAAAAAGGGGAGGAAGAACAAAACCAACCATGGACCTAACATGTCTGTAATTCCCACTAAGAAGGGAGTACTTCTGTTTATTTTGGGTATGAGAAAGAAAGGATGGTGTTCCTGCTTCCCTGTTCCTTTCAAAAACAGGACCTCTTGTTCAAAGCATTTTTTTGTGGAATTTGCATCACAGGTGCAAAAGTAAAATGCTTGTGACAATAGTGCCAATCTGCCATGAATGTCAGGACAATTTGGGAGACAGGCCAGCAAACCATGGCAAAAAATAAGAGGAGAGGAACTCACAGTGTGCTGTACCTGGCCTCGCCAGCTGGATAGCCCAACGCTAGGCTTTGACAAACTGAGATGAACAGTAAAATAGTTTGATAGCTTAAAAATAGAAGTATGCTTCAAACTCAACTTAATATATTGAACCATATTAGATACAAGACTTTGAGGGAGCTTAAATGATCCGGATTAAGACAGAAGGTTCTCACACCAGCTGATAACTTAATACAGCACTCCTGCCATTAATTATCCACATAGCTCCTTGCTGCAATCTGAAACAAGGCAGTCAGAAAACGACATGGGACTGCAGACATCATTAAGTAAGAATTTTGGGGGAAAAATAAAAAAGGAGAAAACATCTGTGGCATTATCAAGATTATCAAAATTAACCCCTCATGGGCTTTCTCTAACGTATCTGCTCTTGGTCATTCCCTGAGACTCCACCACACAGGCTTTTGGTGTGACTCCATTCAGACACTCTTACGGAGAAAAATAATTTCCTTTCTCACGCCCTCTCAACCCCCTCTTCCTCTCTCTAAGTTCAAACTCTTCACAGTAATTTAAACTATATTTTGTTTACAATGTAAACCTTCTTTAACACTTCATTCAAATACCACCCCTTCTTCTTCAAAACATTCTCTCTTCCTATTCATATCCTTCAATTCTCACACAAACCTTTCTTGTTCTCAGTTACTTCAGCTTTCTTCCTGGCTTTTCTAACACCTGGCATGCCTCATTGCATCCACCCTAAGCGCTGTTAAGACTACCAGCCTAGCTCACTGCTTTGGTCTCCTGCAAGTCCCATATGTGACAGTGTTTCCCAGTTTCCTCCACACTTCAGAGATAAAACTCTTTTTTAGCTGCTCCCTTATGTTACCGTCTCACCCCAGGACCTCCTTATTCCATCTGAAAAGGCAGAAGTGTACGAGAAGGCAGACTTGTTCTTCCCAGGTGGCCTTGAACACACACCCCTGGCCTGCCTCATGTCCAAGAAAACTGCTTTTTGGTCAGTTTTTCCTCCCAGTTCCTTCTCGTGACACAGATGCATTAGCAACGCTACTAAACTCTCTTGTGCAGAGTTTTCAAAGACTTACAAACAAACTTAGTAGCTCCATTGCCCCTACAGAGCACTAACAAGGGAAGCAGCTCTATTATCCTCGCACCTTTGGCCACAACTCATTGTCCAGTAACCTGAAGGCTCCTTGGAGCACATACTATTACCACAGCAACCTCCGGCCAGCCAAGACGGTGGCCATTACACCAACCTCCTCCTTCAGCCGCAGCTGCCCCGGGGCAGCCAGGCCCGCCGCGCTCTGCCCCACGGAGGGAGCTCACCCCTTCGCGCTCCCCGCGGCGCCCAGACGCTCTGCGCCCGCCAGCGAAGCTCAGCCCAGGGCGGCGGGCAGGGCCCAGACCCACAGCTCAACACGGAGGCGGCTCCCCCGCAGGGCCCGGAGCCGCGGGAAGCGCGCCAGGACCGCTAGCAGGGAGCCCCGAGCGCCCACACACGCCCCGGCCCTACCTCGGATATCCACCGCCGCCATGGCCGCGCCGCTCACTTCCGCCCGGCTCCCGGAGAGCGGGGAGGCGGCGAGGACAGGAAGCGGGGCAGAGTGGCGCCGGCAACAGAGATGGGAGAGGAGAGCGGCGCCACGCCCGGCGGGGCGGGAGGCGGGGAGTGGGCGGGGCCTCCGACAGAGGGGCGGGACCAGCCGGGGTGAAGGCGGTCCTCGGCCAGCCCCGTTATGCGGTGCGGTGGGGTGCGGTGGGGTGCGGTGGGGTGCGGTGGGGTGGGAGAACGTCCCTCGTCACATCACGCAGCCGCTGGCCGGGGAAACACAAGCGTGACTGGAAGGGTTGTGCTGCCAGAGCCTCGCACCGCAACCGCCAGGTGACCTGCTCTTCACCCGTGAGTGACACATAACCAGAATGACGTCATGAATGATGAAAACTAAATGTATTTTTAATGCTAATTCTGAGCTGTTTGTTCAAAAAGAGAGATACAGGCGTTTTACAGTCATTTTCACCTCGTCTTGGCCCTCTGGTAGTTGCTGGTCACTTTCAAAGTGAAAGAGCTGTGGGCTGCAGGTTCCTTGTGAGCAGCATCACACCCATCCTGGTCGAGTTGGCTGGGGTAGCCCTGATTTAGATTACATGTGGGAATAATACAGGATGTTTGAGATCACACCATCAGAACGCTGCACGGTTCCTGTCCTGAGGTTTGGTCCTTGGCATTTTGACTCTTAAGTGATATCACCGGTTATTTATAGGGTGAAGAACACTGTTCAGTGAGTGGAAGAATATACATACACTGAAGATTAACAAGCTTTTTATGTAGACTGACAACCACAATCTACCAATCTGCTGTACAGAGTGCCCAATACCCTCATGTCCCGCTAGCGTAGCTCCACACACCCATCTCGCCCGAGCCCTTGCGGAGGGCTGCCGAGATCAGCCGTTCCCTCGATGGGAGCACAGGGTCTGTGAAGTGAGCCTGGAGGTTATCACCTCGCTGATGGCACGTCAGAGCGGTAACTGGTGATGGAATTGCTTCCCGTCTGTTAGAGAGACCTGTATAGGGTGTATAAAGTACAGGAAAGGGATATTATTATTATTGTACGAGAGCAATCAAAAAGTTAGGACAAATCAGAGCTGATGCTGCTTATTTGCTCTTTATTCCGTCCTCTTGTACCGATGCATTACGAGACGGACTTTAATTGCATAACCGCATACTCTTCTTTTTTTTTCCCCCAGGATTCCTGTCTCATTCGATATGTTAGAGTCACTACATGACTCACAGATATACTGGTTTTGTTTTCTGCGAAGGAGAGCTACCTGCAGAACACTTGTTTTACGTGTTTCAGATGTTGAAAGATGTCAAGGTATCAAGTGAAGGTTACAGAAAGTGACAAGATCAAATAGTTAAGGCAGAAGAACGCTACTTTGGAGAACTGGACTCTAATCTTGCCAGTGATATAGCCATATATTATATTAATAAAGTTTTTTCAACCTAATGTTTCACAGTTGTCCAGTAATTTCAGTCCCTCATTTGTTGGAGACTGACAGCAGGGATCTGATCTATAGGTGTGCTGAGCCCTCGCTGCAAATGAAGTTATGGTGGTCATGCTTTGTGTGTTTTATAATTCTCTGCACTCTGAGAAGTCAAGTTCTCTGAAATCCCTCTCAGAATAAGCACCCAAAGTAAGATTTTTGTAATCTCTGTGCCTCAAGACTGTGTCTCTAAAAGGGGGGTGATAACAGGTCCCTTAGCTCAGAGTGGTTTGTGAAAATAAATTTAATAATGTCTGCAAAAATATAATGATGGTAGTTAGTGTCGTGAGGAAATTAATAATCCCTGCTTCAAAACAGGATTTGCTTAATGTGCAAAAAATAAGTAAACAAGATTGAACAGTGGAAGAAAACAAAGTACTGGACGGGTGAGCGCCGTCCATCCTTAACGCTGACTACAGAAGGAAGCCATGAAAACATGGCACCTGAGAGTCTTTAATGGCACAACTACATTAAAAATCAAAGCTAACCTTAATTTTTCAGTTGTCTCATTTCTGAGTGTCTTTGCTGCTGAGATAATATTCTACATAACATACGTTTCCACCAGGTGATTCACAGGTGCGCACACTGCAGATCCCCATTCGTTAGTTAACTGCTACTCGTTAGCAGTTTCTACCTTTGCCAAAAACACCTCTCTAGCGTCACCCACAGCAGAGCGTTTCCAAATAAACTTATGATAGGTTGCCATTCTAAACCCAATATTTAAATATCCCTGTCACGAACAATCCTCTCAGAGAGCAGAAATGCCAACAGACGTAACAGCCACCCTTCTGGAGCATCTCTGACGCCCTGCCTCATTCTATTTTTGTGCAAACCGTTTCTCTTCAGTAGCAAATGGGAACTCAACCTCCATTTTAATTATTTATGTTGCCCATCTTTCCTGCTAACTCTGCACCTCTCCTCAGCAAGTATGTCTTTGGATGAGTGAGGGGCTGTAAAGCAAAGACTCAAGGACGGGAAATAATGGGGTTTGATGGCTTACAATAAATCTTCAATTACATGGTGAGACTAGCCAAAGCACTGCTGGAAAGAATTGTTCGTCTGCTAACATTTTCACCTTCTACTGCAGCATAAAAGTCTAGGGCTTTTTCACTTGGCTTCCTCTAAAGGGAGAGCCCTAATGAGTACTGCGGTTCTGTCCTTGTTAGCAGGAGGTGTGGATTACAGATGGAGAGCTAATGAAAGCTATCAGGTAAAATGAGGAATTTATGCACACTGCTTTTAATGTCAAAGAAAGGCACCTTAAGCAATGAATATTTAGACATATTCATTCCATTTGTGTGTTTTAAAAATGCATAAAATACTTGGATAAAAACTGGCACCTTTTCATGCCCTGCTGTGTGGATGTCATTTAGTGTCACCCTCCCCCCAGTGGAATTATTTTTATGTATTTCTCTGATCAGAGCTAATAAGGAATCTCATCCTACTATGCCCCAATCTGCTAGGCACTGCACATACATATACCGAAAGAGACTGCTCCTAATTTACAATGTTCGTTGTCTCCAGCGGATGCAGGATTGGTAGCGCTGAGCGCTCCAATCACGTTATGGGTACAGTGGGGACACTACCAAGGACTCCCTTTATAGTCTCAAATAAACACAGCTAAATTGAGAGGACTACATCTACAAATGGAAGGAAGCCATCTCTTTGCACATCTCCAGCAGTCCACAGAGACGGAACAAATAAACTAGCTATACACCATCAGGTGAGAAGTATTGTGTGTGTATCCCTACTATTATACTCTGGGCAGTTTCCAAAACATACTAGAGGCTGCTGAACAAGGAGATCATCACAGCGCTTTGGATTCTGCCAACCTGCGTTTGAACTCTCAGATTAATAGTAAAAAGCTCCAAGTCCCATTCCATATTCTGGGCAAATCTAGTTCTGCAGTGAAGCACGAGGGCGATTTAAATTCCTATGCTAATGCAAAATTGCTGGGCTTGAATTACTTACAAAATGAGCTGTTTGTTACTGGTTTTATAGTAAATAGGAATGGGAAAACATTCTTTTAAATGCTTATCTTCTGGTTTGGGGGAAAGACATCAAAAAATGAACAAACCAGTGACAGAAAATTATGGGCAATGCAAGGAAAATGCTGAAATCAGAAAATTTTAAAACGGGGGAAGGGACGGTTTGAGTGGGCTACTATGAGTTCATCCCCCTTATTTTGTTTTAACATTTTTGCTGGTGAAGTTTTCTTCTTTCCACCCTGAAAACAATGACAACATTACCAGTATCTTCAGATGGCACTACACATGCAGTCATTTAAAGAATAGCTTCCAGTAGGCCTCAAAAGCCATCATTGAATTGTGCTTTAGAAACCCATAGCACAGCCAAATTGCAAAATTCTGGTGTTTAAATCCTTAATCAGGCACTTTTGCTGACTTCAAAGTCTGCTAATTTCTCCTTTCGTTCAGTGCATCTGCCTGTACTTTTCCTTTTCCTGAGATGCTGTTTTCTGCACAGTTTTTATAAATACCGCTAATCACATGCATTGACTGTAGAAAAAAATAGCCAGGCTTATGTGCTCTTTTTTTTTCTCCTGGAAAAATGCCACGGGGAAGATTTAACTAAAGTGGCTGCAACGACGGCTGCAGCTGGTGCCCTCTTCAAAACTGGGTCCCCCCTCATTGCTCTCAGCTCTGGGCTGCAAAGAGCAGAGAAACTGGGGGACAGCGAGAAGAGTGATGCTCCTGGCATCCTCAGGGCATTTTAATACATCTCATAGTGCTTTATTAGAGTTGCCCATTTGAAGGGATGGGGAAAAAAAGATAAAACCTTGCTAACAGTCTAAAAGCTTCCTGAAAACAATTAATCTCCCAATAAACCCCAAAAGGCTATCTGTCAAGAAGTTAATGAAGACAAAATGTCAAGATGCCACATGGCTGCTAACAACTGCAGGCAGGAGGGGAAATGAGCTCCCAAGCAAAGAAGCACCAGCTATGTCATCTCGCACATGATCATGTATTAAAACCACACTGAAGCTCCAGATGCTGGCTTTTGGGTTTCTGCAGGCATCTCTGATCTTAGCATCTCTACTGCTGCACTGGCATTATCAACACAAAAGCCCGCGACAGAGGATGCAACAAGTCCAATCTGCAGGTGTTGGGTCACCCAGAGGGGACTGGTGGGAGCAGCAGAAGCTGCCCCGTGTCCCAAGAGCCACACGGGTCAGACACAGACCGATGTCCAGGAGGAGGCAGATCGAGCTGTCGGCTAACCCCGGAGCATGGCCTCCATCCTGCACAGCTCTATTTGTCTGCATTTGTTTGCTGGATTGGGAGTCAACCAGTGTTTTATTTCCACCCAGTTTCCAAAGGGAAGATCAGGGCCCTGGAGCAGAGCCCTGGCCCCGCTCGCTGCCAACGAGCAGGCAGTGAGTGACCACTTACAGCCAAGGCTCGCCCGGGAGAGGGAAGGGAAGAAAAGCAAAGCAATCACCTCCCTGTGCATCCTCTCTGTTGCACATGCCTAATAATCCGAATCTCCAGACAGCACTACAGACTTAACGTTTGTAGAATACCTCTCGGTAAGCTTTGAATGCCATCATTATACCGTGCATTATAAACCCTAATATGGCCAAATTGCAAAGTCCTTGATTTTTATGCCCTTAGTCAGGCACTTGGCTGATCTGAAAGAAGGTTTTCGTAAAATAAGAGTCTCTCTAGTCTGATGAATGAAATCAGGATTTGCCTTCCTGGTTTACTGTATTTTCTATTAAAAACAGGGCTTTGGTTTGGCAGTGAGCCCTGTGCTACCCAGTGGGAGGATGCAAAATGCAGACAGGCTGACCAGATCAGGAAGTGAAAAAGAAACAATTTCATTTTTTCAAGATTGGAGAGAACTGCAAAATCCAACAAGCATTGGTGGCAGAACGTGAATGAAACCTCTAAAAATCCACCTGCTTAAACAACCCGAGGCCTTACAATGCTTAAAGGGGTTTATTTCATTTCAGTGAAGCATTTTCATCTCTGCTCTGTCCATTTAGTCACGTACCTTTTTTTTCCTGCACCTTCTGTCTACCCGAAACAGATTTCCTCACCTACTATGAAATCTTAATGTTCTCACTCCATCACTCTCTCAGACACCTAATTGGCCAGGCAAGTCCTTGATTGGATCCCTTCTTCCCTGCTCTCCTTTCACATTATTTCTTCATACTGGTGGTTGCCTGGTAACCCTAACACCTCTGCTTCCTTCCCAGGAATTTTACGTGTTCCCCCCAACAGGTAGTGATAAAAGAACATTATTTGCATCCTGACTGCTATGTCCCTTCTTCATCTGTGCCTCCACACTACGCAATGTTGAAGGCAGACAAGTCACCCAAGCATTGACCCCAGGCTAGCTATCTCCACATAGCCAGGGCTGCTCACCCCTGGGCCCGGAGAGAGAGAGAATTAACGCTAACGACTGAGCTAACCTAAGGTGGGGAACTTGGTGCATTTGCTGGGCCTGTGAAAAATGAGCTATAGCAAAGTGTTCCTTCTCTGCTGGGTAATACTGCATTATTGAAGGTGGTTTGAGAGGTAATTGGACACTGATTTGGGCAGAGGAAAGTTCCAGTTTGGTATAGGTGGCATGGGTTTATGGGGGCCTTTCAGCTCAACAGCTACATGGGGCTTTTGCCTGCTTAGTCTGCACAAGGTATTTTCAGAGAGGGGATTTACTCGGTCACTGCAAGCGTGGCTGGGAAGGTATGGGTTCCTCTTCCTTTCTGTTCAGAAGCTGCTGCAGAGAGCATCACTACAGGCTTCACCTTGTTGCCCTATAGCCTCTAAGCTACAAAGGTCCTCTACATGGTAGGAAACTACTAGTGAATCAGTGCTCAGCATGGGCTCTGGGAACTAATGCAGGTACATAAGTCTGCTCAAATAGTTCTGGACTGCAATTTGCAGAGGAATCCCATTCTCAGGAGTATCCATTCCTTCTCCTGCAGGAGCAGCAAAATTCCTGTCACAGGCTGCATTAAAAAACGATGGGTTTTCCTCCCCGAATATAGATTACCTCATCTTTGGCTTCAGTATGGTCCCAAAGAAGCAAGGCTGATCCCTCGGGTATCAGAAAAATATCAGCCCATCATGCTGGTGCTGCACTCTCCATCATCAGAGACTGAGATTAGTCTTGCTCTGCCACTTCACAGAAACTTAAAGAGTCTGTACTTGTGACCCTGCCCTCACAATGTACAAAGCTGGAAACAATCTAGCTTGGCAAGAGGACACCTTCCAGCACACCTTGCACATGAGAGGAATCTCCATCTGGGGATATTCTCTGGACCAGCTCAGCCAAGAGTGGGCCAAGTTGTGAGTATTTTACATCAGACTTTGATAGGAAAGAGTAGGTTAAATTAATTAAGCTCACATCAGAGAGATTCAGCATGTACTTCAAACAAGTGACAAACCTGCACTGATACCAGAGCTTCATCTGTATAACTGAAAGTGCCACAGCACCTCTCTGCAGATCATACTGAAGTCAGCAGGTATGTGGCAACTAACAAAATATGCTGGGATAGTTGCACATCCAACAAAGAAGTAGTCATGTTTTTCTGTTGGTGCAATGGAAAGTGGAGCAAGGACACTTACAGATTAACAAGCAAAAGGTCTTATGTGATCATTCCCCCTGCTCCCCTCTCCCCAGTGTTTTAAATATCCCCTTTGTTGAACAGGAAAAAATCAGAACAGCAAGGCAGGAGATACATGAATATAGCTGATCTACTGGAGAGAAGCCAAAACATGTGTTTCTATAGTACTTAGCACAGTGGGGCTCCACTGGGACTCAGAAGCTATCACGATCCAGTGATAAATAATGATAATAGTAACATCAGGAGATGAATACAGACAAGCTAGATGTCCTACAAATCTGTCAAAAATTAACATTTACCATCAGCAATACACCATATGACTGACCTTCATAGCTTGATTCAGTGCCATGAAGTGTAGACTGTTGTCTGAGCGAACAGAAAGTAAGGCAGGGCAATGAGCACCCTCCACCAATAGGGCTGTTTCTCCAGGACAGGCTTCCCCAGTATGGGACAAATCAGCAGCAAAGTGTTTCATCCACATATTGAGCACTGCATCTGTAAAGAACTGCATCTGTAAGAAATTGCCTTTCTGCCCAGCAGAAAATGCCCTTACATAATCAGCCTGTGCCGTGTACTGACAAAGAACATCATGAGCCTTACCAAGCTATACGGTCTTGTTCACCCAGCCCCAAAATATATCATTAACCCTTGTTTAGTCTCTGCCACTTTACTAAATCTCTCAATGATGTTAATTTTTTTTTTTTTTATTCCAAGTTATAACAAGATTTGGATTTAAGGAAGATTGAGGGAAATGAGTTTCCTTGCATTTGTAAATCCACTATCAGAGCTGTGGCAAAAGCAATATCCTTCAGACTTAAGCTCCAGGTTGACTGGAGTATCTTTTCCATCCATATTATCCATCTATGCAACTCATGATGGTTGTTCCTTCCTAAAAGGGAAAGGTGAGCAGAAAGGAACATTTTATGGCTTCTGACTTACTAGCTGTCCTGGTTTCAGCTGGGATAGAGTTAATTTTCTTCCTAGCAGCTGGCATAGTGCTGTGTTTTGGATTTAGTATGAGAATAATGTTGATAACACACTGATGTTTCAGTTGTTGCTAGGTAGTGCTTACACCAGTCAAGGACTTTTCAGCTTCCCATGCTCTGCCAGGTGCACAAGAAGCTGGGAGGGGGCACAGCCAGGACAGCTGACCCAAACTGACCAAAGGGCTATTCCATACCATATGACATCATGCTCAGCACATAAACCGNCCCAATTCTCTCCCCCATCCCACTGGGGCAGGGAGGGAGGGTGAGCGAGTGGCTGTGTGGTGCTTAGTTGCTGACTGGAGTTAAACCACGACACTAGCCTTTGAGACAAAACCTTGGACTCCATTCTGGGAAGAGTAACTGGTCATTTCAAACTGTATCTCAGGTGAGTATCAAGGACACAGGAGATGTAGCTTGCCTTTTTGTATTGCTCATGGGGTTTCTACTTTCTCATCCACAGTGGCTTTTATGGCAGATCAAATGTCTCCTCTGTCTTTGAACATTTACAATAGTGGATGTGGAAAGCTGTATTCACCACACATTTCTCTCTCTGTATGAGTATTATTTGTTAAAATTCATATGTCTACCTACATTTTATAGTCATTATTTATCAGATTTATCAGTATATTTTAAAATCTCTTTCAGTCTGTCTACAGGAAAAATACAGGATATATTAAATGTTGTAAATTCCTGGTTTTAAACCCAAAGATCTCAGGCCCTTTAGGTCAGGAGACATTGACTTTCCCATTTGTGAATACTATGTTTCTGAAACCTGACCACCTTTCAATGCTGATGGAGTCGAACTGACTATATACAGTGTTTGTTTTCCAGATACTAACCGTATCGTATCCCATACCAATTTTCAATGCAACAGCTTGTCCCAATGACATCCAGAATCTAGTTCTTTTCAGGAGCTGTTTTTCTCATTTCTGTAACCCTGAGACTTCAGTCAGTTGAGTGGGTAAACACTGGATTTATAAGTGCAAGCGTATGTCAGAATATCACCTCTCAAACAGAAGAAAAAAATCATCAATGAAGCTACAAAGATGTTGCTGCTTATCCAGTCTGTCTACACAAATCAACCTTTTCATAAAATATTTGCTGTGATATAAAAGTGACGTACTTGCTTTCAATCTATAGAAGACTGTGTGTTACGCAACGATCTGATTTGTAAGGTGAGCATGACACTAAGTGATTGTATCAACTCCTATATCCTTAATGCAGCTCAAATATCTCATTTCAGCATCCATCCTAATTTTAAAGCACTCTTAATGCATATGGTAAATATTTAGAAGCAAGTTTCTAAATATTTTGTCCATGCCTGTCATCTCTTCATTCCCTCATTCACCAGGAAAATGCTAAAAACACATCACACATTTATAAGGTGGCTTCGTACGTACACCAATATTGGCCCTAATCCCCAACCCCCTGGAAGAGATGCAGCTGAGAAGCCTCATCCCAGCAGGTGGTCCTGCCGGACATGTCAGAGGGGCTGGGTCATGGGGAGAAGTGGGAGAGACTCAGGGGAGAGAGGTGGGAAGGTAATTCGGCTGAGATGCACAAAGGTGTTGCTAAGAGGTTGGACTTTAACGTCGGGCCCCTGCCACCTCTCCCGAATCACACTCCCAAAGGTTAATGGCCTGGCATGCTGCAGGGGTCAGTCTCTGAAATTGGCAGCTTCGAGAGTTCTGTGCTGCTCATGAGCATGTGTTCACCCATTTTGTGTTATCAGCTGAGGGGTTTGTGGCAGTGTCTCCTGTTCTCATGGGTACCTATCTACAGAGGGTATCACCTAAGAATAATTTGAGTAAACTGTGTGGCTTACATGGAGCCCTTCATGTACAGTAATGTAAGAGACATATATAGAGAGAGAGACACACACGAGTTACTGTAGGAAGAACCCTTACACACAAAGAAAAAAGAATAAGCAATAAACGAAACCAAATACTAAATGTGTTAGCAAGTAAACAACACGAGGACATACCCCATTACTCCCAGCAGACTGGCCCAATTCCCACCATCCCCAAAGCCTCCCAATACAGAATGAGTGATCTTGCTAATAAGGTCAAGCATAGCTTATTCTTCTAACTGCTCTGCATTTTTCAGTACTGGTATTTCTAAGCCTAGCACTCTGATGAGAACAGTCAAGTAACTGTGCAACTCCGTAAAGGAAGGCAACAGCCCAGTGAGAGATTTTTCTAGGCTGATCCTCATGAGCAAACCACCCTTAATTGAAAACCAATGGACTAAGAACTAAATGAAATCTGGATACTGAAGTCAGTGGGTAGTTGATGGGAGATGCAATCAGGGAAGCAAACAGAGGCATGGTCAATGAGTAATTTCATAAATCTGTATTAAAACAGATATTTTCATTTCAGAGGAAAAGTGTCCATTTTCTTTCTGTTCAGTCAGTGTAGATTTGGTTAATATAAATTATGAGAATAATGAGGGCAAGAAAAGCCTGGTTTCAGATTAATTCCTCACACACTGCACCTGACCTTGGCATGAGAAAATCCTAGAGAGCTGCAAAGTCTGTTATCTACTGTAGATTTGGCAGGTTTGCAGACAGGCTCTCAGAAAGTCTGTCCCATATGCCCACGTACGGCGCTGGTGTATTGGACAGACGTGTGGATTTATGCAACGGGGATTTTGCAAGTCCATCTTTTGTAGAAGGGGTGTCTTACTGACTGTAGCTGGATGAGATCAAGCCCCTACAACTTTTTGTCCCTGTTTAGAAAATGAGATTTCTCCTTAACCACCTTTCTCCACTGTGCCCACCTCAGTAAGTTTGGTTACTCATTTGGGAATAGTATGTCCTTTTTTTATTTGTAGAGGTCCACACCTTTGGAGTCTTGACTACAGTCCGTCTCTGGTACAATCTGGAAAACAATCAATGCACAGGTTTGTCTGAAGGATTAAATTGGTTTCTCCAGAGAACAGTCATCTGGATACCAAATGCTACCTGTACGGTGATGACAGATAAAAGGGTTCTGCACATTTTGCCTGTTTATGCCTCAACATGAATTTTTCACTGCCACCGACATTTAGCTTTGCTTCCTCACTCCTGTGCTACTGTGCCCTCTGTTTGTCCCTGCCCTAGAAATCCTGATTCATACAGGTGTTCCAGCCACCAGCTCATCTTCCAAGAACTTGCACCAGCTCCATCTTCAAACATCCATTGCTTCCTCACGGAAGTGCAAAGGTACTGTTTTTATTGTAGTATTTTCCATTTTCTTCCTCATTGATGACATCCTTTTAGTTCATCTTTTCCTCTTTTCACTCTGTCTTTGTTCTTTCACGTTCTCACTACCTCTATTTCAAAGCTCCTGTTCAGCTCCTTCTCTGAAGCATCCATCTGATGCTCTCTAGACCACTGATTCTCCATTTTTCAAATCCCTGCTAGAAATATGTTTTCTCCTTTCCCTAGATAGTATTTAACTCCTATCTGCCTTGAAACCACGCAGTATTTTACAGAAACATTGGATTGGAATAAAAAATTACTTCTAGCCTCTACATCCAACATTAATCAGGACTATATCTCTGTTTTTAGCAGTGTGGTGGGTTGACCCTGGCTGGATGCCAGGCGCCCACCAAAGCTGCTCTATCACTCCCCCTCCTCAGCTGGACAGGGGAGAGGAAATGTAACCAAAAGCTCATGGGCTGAGATAAGGACAGGGAGAGATCACTCACCAATTACCATCACAAGCAAAACAGACTCGACTTGGGGAAATTATCTTAATTTATTACCAATCACATCAGAGTAGGATAATGAGAAATAAAACCAAATCTTAAGAACACCTTCCCCCCACCCCTCCCTTCTTCCCGGGCTCAACTTCACTCCCCTTTTTCTCTACCTCCTCCCTCCCCAAGCGGCACAGGGTGACGGGAACGGGGGTTGCGGTCAGTTCCTCACACGTTGTCTCTGCCGCTCCTTCCTCCTCAGGGGGAGGACTCCTCACGCTCTTCCCCTGCTCCAGCGTGGGGTCCCTCCCACAGGAGACAGTCCTCCACGAACTTCTCCAACGTGGGTCCTTCCCATGGGCTACAGTTCTTCACAAACTGCTCCAGCGTGGGTCCCTTCCACGGGGTGCAGTCCTTCAGGAGCAGACTGCTCCGGCGTGGGTCCCCCATGGGGTCACAAGTCCTGCCAGCAAACCTGCTCCAGTGTGGGCTCCTCTCTCCACGGGTCCACAGGTGCTGCCAGGAGCCTGCTCCAGTGCAGTCTTCCCATGGGGTCACAGCCTCCTTCGGGCATCCACCTGCTCCAGCGTGGGGTCGTCCATGGGCTGCAGGTGGATATCTGCTCCACCGTGGACTTCCATGGGCTGCAGGGGGACAGCCTGCCTCACCATGGTCTTCACCACGGGCTGCAGGGGAATCTCTGCTCTGGCGCCTGGAGCACCTCCTCCCCCTCCTTCTTCACCGACCTTGGTGTCTGCAGGGCTGTTTCTCTCACATATTCTCACTCCTCTCTCCAGCTGCAGTTGTGCAGGGTTTTTTTCTTCCCCCTTCTTAAATATGTTATCCCAGAGGCGCTACCACCATCGCTGATGGGCTCGGCCTTGGCCAGCGGTGGGTCCACCTTGGAGCCGGCTGGTGTTGGCTCTGTTGCACATGGGGGAAGCTTCTAGCAGCTTCTCACAGAAGCCATCCCTGTAGCCCCCTCCCACTACCAAAACCTTGCCACGCAAACCCAACATAAGTAAATGCTATATATTGTACATACTCAAGTTTTTAAATAAGACATTATGAAGGAGGAAACACATTATTGATGTATCAAGACAGGAAGCTCATAGCTGCCATCCAAGACAAAGGAATTTCCAGCTTTAGATGCTCAAAGCAGCGATTTCCCATAGTTCTCTGACAACATGTGCTATATTTTTATCATTTTCATATTCTGATCTTCTAAGGCAAGTTTAAGGTAGGGAAAGAGGATTATGAATACAGCTTGCAATGGCTCTCTTTTTTGAGAAATTTGGAAACACTGCATTGAAACTACCTTTTTTTACCTGGTGTATTCTGAAGAAATGTATTTTATATTGCCCCAACAGTCATATACAAAGTATTTCAAACTTTGTGTCTTTTAACCTTGTATTACCTGAGGGGGACAACTTGTACAAGATACTTTCTCCAGAGCAAAACTGACCCATGTTACAGCTTGCCTACATTTTAGATGGCCTAATTTAGAAATAACCCAAATAGACCTGCATGAGAGTAATGCTGAAAATTATACTTTATAATGGCAACTGTTTATTTTAAGAACCAAAGTCTTTGGATTGTATTCCCATTGCTGCTGATTTAGCTAAGGACTCTAATTCCTGTGTGTGTAAGTACATGTACACATATACATATGCAGGGCATGCATTTCTGCATTCACCAAGGACGTTTCATCAGAAGTCTTCACATGTTGCCTGTCAATGACGTTTGGGAGCCAAGCCAC
The DNA here is from genome assembly GCA_013401315.1 of Balaeniceps rex. Classification (NCBI taxonomy): domain Eukaryota; kingdom Metazoa; phylum Chordata; class Aves; order Pelecaniformes; family Balaenicipitidae; genus Balaeniceps; species Balaeniceps rex. Next base: position 105,898 of record VYZW01012743.1, read on the forward strand.
CAGGCCAAGGAACGTTTCACTGTCACACAAAATGCAGAAGTGAATTAGGAAATCACAGAAAAGGCACAGAGAAGGCCCAAGACAGGCAGCAACAAGGCAAAAAATCTCAAAACATTAGAGAAAACTCAAATGTCAAGACAGTAGCCAAAATCTCCTCAACACCAGGAAGCCTTCCTTTCCTGAGCTGCCAGGACACTCCTGCCCAGGGCTAAGAAATTATTGTGACAGCTGTGCACAGACAAGTAGGGCCATAAAGACTGCTCTTCGGACTCTCCTCAGGGCAATCTTGTTAATATAAGCTGTGCACAACAGCTTATGGGGAAAGAAATACCTTTTCAGAGAGTACTACGATGCAACAACAGTGTGTTGCAGGAACCACTAAATAAATTTTCTGCAGTGAAATCCTCAGTGAGCTTCGATTAAATAGTGATAGTGCTAATCTCTATGTGTCCACACTTGGGACCTTACATTTGCAATATCACATGGCCCCTCTAAATGAGTCTGAAAGGCTTTCATAGACCAAGGTCCATTAGAATGTCTCTTCTCTTTGCAGGATGAAGCAATGATGTTTCCTCACTTAAGGTTCACTTAAGCTCCCAGTAGACACAGAGTTATACTGATATCACACCATACTGGCCTCCTTCCATCGCTGCCATGTCCTGGGAGATGAGGTCTGGCCTGGAAAGCTGCCTGGATGGGGAACAGAACCATTTTTGCAACAAAAGAAGAAAGCTGAGAACCTCACATCTGAACTGCAGGCCTGATGCTACTAGGATCACGCACAGATGTGACCATGCTGCCTGGGGCTTTGTGCTCACCAGACCTCACAAATTTGTTTCTAGCAAATCTGGGATTGCATGTCCTCAGGAAAACCCCACATGTTGCAGGATGATGAATGTTGGGGATGCAGCAAGAAGCATTCCTCTTTCAGAGCTTTTCTGCTTTCTTGTGAGCAGATCACCCATACATCTGGTAAATGACTGCAAAGATCTCCAGTTTCCACTGCAGCTTTCACTCAAGTGGTTTCACTCAAGCTTCTTTAGATACAAGAATCCCCATGCTCAGAAATGAATCTGTCTCTAGGATGAAGCGAGCCATCTGCTTAGCTGTGCACTGCAGCACCTTCAGCATGTTAGGAGAGAGAGAAAAGCAAGCAGAAAACTATACCCAACTGGAAAAGCAAGTGTGGATGCATTTACACTGAAATTTGACCCAGGCCCTGCAGCTTACACTTCAAACTCAATAACAGCACAAGCGTATTAAAGGTCAGAACCATAAAACACCTTCATCTAACCTCTCTTCCAAAGATAGCATAGCTAACTGAGCTGCAGGGCCTGCTGGTCTGCCAACACAGTGGCTAAGTACTCTCTTAGGGGAGAGTACCATTTACTGCATCATCAGCCACACTTCCCGAAATAGCCTGTTTCTCCTTGGAGGCCACTCATCTGATCGCCATCTACAACTTGCAGGGACTTTTGAGACCAGACAGTAAAACAGTAGAAACTTTCCCTTTGTCATCAGCCCGGTCAGGTACATCTAGCACAGCAAGAGCCTTCCCAGAGGCCAGGGTTTGGTACCCATCAGGCACGACAAAGTTGGTAGGCATTGAATCTTCATCTTAGAGAAGATTGCCCCATGATGTAAGACAATAAAAACGGATGCCACGTGTGAGACAATTCATGTAAGCCCTGGTTTTCAAAGACGTCGCCAAACTAGGAACCTTCCAGACAACTCTGCTTGTTGTGAGATCTTAACTCCTTTGCACGTCGCTGGAACAGATATTAAAAAGGCAGCCGCTTCTCTAGCAGGTCTGCTTGCTCTGTAAAATTAGTGCTCACAGTTTTCCTCTTGCAGTTCAGCTGTAAGAAGGGTTGGGAAGAGCTGTGCCTCACACTATCTGGCTGTCGCACAAAGCAAGCAATTAGAAGCACAAGTGTCCCCATTTGCTCCCACGCTTCATTTTTAATCTCATAAACAGAGATTGAGCCACGAAACTGAGAGAGATGTTTTTTCAAGCTTAGGGGTAGTTAGATGCACATTTGATGTGTGTCTATATGTTACCATGGAAGAATTCAGCTGAATGGGAGTTACAGCCGTATGTGTGAGTTCAACCCAGGGGTGCTGGTGTTAGTTATGTAGGTAATGGGCAAATAATGATAAATATGCACTTATCCTGGAGTGCAGTTGCAATCACTGCTTGATCCTGAAGGTGTAAGCATGACATAAAGACTAGGTAACGGTCCTAATGTGGACACATAAACTGAGCAGGCTTTACTGCTGGTGGTCACTGGATGGTGTTTGCCTTCTGAGTGCCAGCAATTCAAGATTTATGGGGAGTCAGTGCATTTTAGGATTCCTTTTATGTTGTTCAGTAATTCAATTTCCAGTTACACTCACATACTGTCTGATTAGACTCAAACCCAAGTGACTTACTCTACACTCCTGTACAGATCTGAATGCCAAGTGTCACCTGGTCCACCTCTTGGCGTTAAGTGATCTTTACTAACCTTGAACTACTTGCCATTTACCTGGGCAGTAAGAGGATGCCAGACACGAGCAGCCCTGCAGTAACTGCTTCTGTGCAGTCTCCTATTCCCCACTAATGCCACACAATATGCAGTCTTTCAGCGTTACGGGAATAAGCGTCTTCACCTTCATGAAGGGTCAGCACCGGCACTGCGCCAGTCGTGGTGGAGCAGCTGATGCACAGTTAATTCGAGCCCATACTGCCATGGCACAGCATTAAGCAGTTCTGCAGGTCTCCCCGGGACAGTAGTAACTAGGACGATGGAGCAAGGGTCTGCTTCCTTAGGGTCTCAGTAAAAGCATTGTTCTCAAGTCAGATCTAGGTCACTGCTAACTCAAAAACCTCACACCATGCTCCTTCGCCTGGCATAGATGCACCTTCAGAATTAGGACAGCCTTGGATGCTGGAAGATAAGATAGAGGAAAAATGAGGGCTGAAAGATACAGGAGTGCCTACTTTGCAATTCTCAATATCCACCTGATAAGAGAGATGTGGGTGGGGTTTTTTCCAAATCTACTCTCTTCATACACAACCTTGCTGCTCTTCAGTCCAGCCTGAGCAAAGTGCAAGAGCTTTCCCAGAACAGTGGGGTTCACTTGAGAGATTAGAGCGTCAGCCTGCAGATGGGCTGTCAACAACTGATTTTAAGAGATTAAAAGTGTTTCTCAAACTTTGTTGGCAGCATTCCCTTCCAGTGTGACTGTTCTGCAAATCAGAGTGCTCATTTTTAATTAAAATGCAAAAAGAAACACTGGGGATGATGATAAATGGTTTTGATTTGGCCTGTCCTGGGTCCTTTAGCCTCCATGGCTAAGCCTCTTAGTTAGCAATTTCTTATCATCTTTATGAAAAAGAAAGAAAGAATCCAGTATGTCAAAACCAGAATCTGGAACAGTCATTTTAATTCTGAACAGCTGTTCTGTTTAACTATCTACCTCTTAATATTCTTTATCAGCAAACATTTCTGTGACAAAGATGCTGCTCATATACACGCCCAAGGAATGGCTTGTCACGGAGACACTCTTATTTGCCTGCAAACATTTCTGTTCACTGTTCTTCCTTGATTGTATACTATTCCTGGGAAATTCATTGTAGTCCTGATTAATCATTCTCAACCAGGCAATCAGCAGGCATCAAACAGCCCAGCAGGGTCGGCTGACCGATCACACAACCCAGACTGTGGATGAACACACATGCACAACACTCTGTAAGTGAAGTGTGTTGCATTTGATGAACGCTTGTAAACAAAGGATCTCTTGTGCTAAAAGGAATTGTTGACTGCAACAAATGCTATGGAGAGACCAAAGGAATTTGTACCAAGGTGGCAACCTTTTGTTGCATATGATTTTATTTCCCTTTCCTCTCTTCCTTGCATGTAACTACATAAGACAACCTCCCAAGCAAAAGATTTCAGAGGCTTCTCTGCTTTTGTTTTCCCAGGTCTTTCAAAGGCTCGTATCTTCTTTTCCCTGTACATGGACGAAAGGCTACGGTGCAGAGCTTTACATACGATTTGGAAACAAATAATGGATGATTGACTAAGCTGGTGACAGACTGTAGCAGCAGCAGCTGCATATGCTGGAAGCTCGCTGCAGCTTGGGAATTCTGCAGCTGAATGAAGCCAGTGAGGGATCTCTTCTCCTGTTCACAAGGGCTTGACACCATTTTCATCACAATCTAGTTTTGGCCCATTCAGAAAGGGCCAAAGGCTTGTGGTTTGCCCCTATAAGTATTCATGAAGGACTTGATGAAACAATTCTCACATGACTGACAGTCCCATCGACGCCAACGAATGCACAAGGAGAAATGGACCGAGGCCTTACAGGCTATACTGCTTTCCAAATTGATATCTGGTTTTGAATGTATATCGACTGGAGTCCTCATAGCAGCCCTTAAAGTTTCAATTTATAAAAATCTCACCCAACAGCATAACTGCTACAGCAAATTTACATCCAGCTAGAAAAATACATCACCAGAGCCCAGGTGTGCAGCCTCCTTAGCTCTCCTCAGAAGCCTTTCCAGTTTCCTTATAGCACTGTCCTGAAATGCGAGGAATCTGTCCTACACCTGCTTGTAAATTAATCATCCCATTGGGCAGACACGAAGAATCGCAGCTAGAGGAAGGCCTGAAGATCTCACAAATAAGTGTCCAATATCTTTCTCAGTATTTACACCTTCACCCAAGAACACATCCCCCAGCCATGAACAGGACCCCACAAAGACAATTTTCTTCAGGTAAGCCATGAGCAGGAAATTATGGTTTAATGAGTCACAGATCCTAAAATAGCCCTACAAAGCATGTGACCGCTGCATAATAATAATAATAATAATAATAATAATAATAATAATAATAATAATAGAGCAATGCAAGTGTATGCTTTTGGAACGTGCTAAGGAAATCTCAGTGTGGAGGAGGACAGACAGGCACACCCAGGCAGTTTTAGACACTCACGGCACCTACGGGCATCCAGACAGACGGGCACACCCCAGCTATTACAGAATGAGATAGATAAGCACGTTCTGCTTCTATGGACAGAAAAACTTACCGTTGGACAAAAGACAGGCATGACAGCTAATACTGACCAATACCATGACCTCATCTCATGGCATACAGATAATGACTGCAAACTGGCTTCATTTTATCTGAATGTATGCCTTTTCTCACAGTCCAGTGTATCTATATAATATATAAACCTAGTCTTTCTGATGCTTTCAGGTTCCTGTCAGGTTTTCAAGCTGGATATCATTAGAGGTGTTGACCATCTGCAAGGCTGTACAGGGAGTCTAGTGGGCCCCAGGCAGCTGAAATCTAGATCTAGACACCACATCGTATGTTAAATGAAATGTGAGGTATCTCTCAAGTACAAATCTTGTCTGACTTGGAAAGGCAATAGCTTCTCATGTTTTCCCTCAAGCACCACGTTCCCCTTGAAAAAGAAACAAACAAAAGCGGTGCCTTAATAGAACGGTCAATGTGGTGACCCTATGACTTATGTCATGATGTTTCCTAAATATTTTAGTGCAGCCAACACATGACTTAGCTCCTCTCTAGGAGGAAGGAGCTGATGGGCTGAAGTGACCTTTGCCAGTCATCCTGCACAAATCTTATGGCAGCTTTAAATTCTCTGGCTGAGAAACCCAGCTCTCAGCTGAGGGATACTGTTTGGTATCAACACAGAGTCTAAGTTGGCCAACAAACAGCAATCATTCAGACACTTCTGTTATCGTCTATTTTGGGATCTACACAGTTGTGACATTCCTCTTCATATTCACCAGCAATCTGTCAGGAAGAGAACTTGGACATTTCTGGAAGAACTACAAGATGGAAAACTCACTTGGGTGCTTAGGCAGCATTCGGGACTAAGCCACAGTTTGGTATACTCAGTATAGTTCATAATGCGAGGAGCACCCAGTTTTGTCAATATTTTGTGACCTTTTCTGACCACATCTGCACCCATATTGGCAGTGACCACTGCCGGACTCCTCTGTAAGAAAACTTCAGCTTTGCATAGCTTGTTTCAGGCATCCACTGTTGACCAGTAACCAAGGGAAGAAATCTCAAAGATTTCCTTAAGGCTAATGCATAGGGGGAGAGAGAAGGAAAAGCCAGCTATGTCTCAGTGCCCCCTATACCATGTATGTCCATGGGCTCAGGCAAACTCTGAAAGAGGGAAGCAACATCAACTCCCAATGTCACTTTGCTGCACCACCCTCCAAGAAACCAGTTCCTTCTTCGATTGCTTCTGCAGCTGCTCAGATCTGAGGAATTAAACCTCTGTGGCAATCTCCTTTCCTCTGGCAAAGTCAGCGTTCCAGCACAAGAGACATGCATTGTCCTTGTGAATTCTCCTGAGCAGCAATCAATAACAGTACAGTGAAACCTCTGAAGTTACTTAAACTTACTTTGTGCGATATGATTAAAAAATGACCCAGCAGGAATTTTCCTTCCCTAATTTTTAGGTTCCACACATCAGTTCCACTCTAGCTACTGTGACTAATACCCACCACCACCACACCCGCCCCCCAGGATTTCCTGATTCTAGATCATGCATGCTTTGAGGAAGATTTGTAAGTAACTTATCTTATTCTTGGCTTGATGTACCTGAAAATGCTGAGCATCCATTTTCATAAAGTAAAATTTCATGAAGATGTGTCTAGTAGGACACCTGGAAATCAAAGCACTTGAAATCATGTAATCATCGCTGAATATCTTAGCTCTAATTTCTCTCATGCAGGTATTTTCAAATTATACTTTTATCACAAGTACGATGCTACTTCCTTCTCCTTGAGGCTCCAGCTCTTGGATTCAAATGAGTAGATGCATGTCTGTACCACACTGGTGACCACAACCTCGACAAGGTCCAGAAGCCTAGCAGCAGCAGACTCACATTACTGATGCATAAAGCCCAACTAATTAGCCCTCCTAACAAGGAATTATCCAGGCACCAGTTCCAGACCTGCATTAATATCTTTACATGGAGCTGTGCTGCACAGCTATCCCAGTTTGCCCAGCACTGCACCACCACATGCCATCATACTGGGCTGGACAGATCTCAAAGAGAAACTGAAGTCTCCACTTTAAAGTGTCCTCCTGGTTGCAGAGGGAAGCTCAAACACATGGTACTACAGCTGCAGCTTTACCATGTAAAAGCTACATGGGCAATGCAAAGATGCCTCCCAATATATTATTGAGAAAAAAAAAATCTCACTATATTTTCATCCATCCTCTAATTTTTAAGGATGAGGTACGACCTACAAAATATCTCGGCACAACAATGCACCCAGGGTACATCAAACTGCTCTAATACACGATGCAGAGATGGTGTTTGGCCTAGCAAAGCAAAGCCTGGTGCTGAGAGCAGTTCTTCCACTGTTTGTCTGCACGAGGAGAGCCACTCCCCGCCGATGCCCCCAAAGCAGGAAATGTTCCAGGCCTCAGCGAGCATCGACCCGTTTTTCAGCAGCACATGGGAAAACCCGATTCAGGAAAGTCAAAGTCCCCAAATGGCTGGTGCCAGGGCAGTTGCCGGGCCTTCGCTTTTGCTGCCCTGATACAGAGGACACAGCAGGCTTGTTTGCCTGGTGCTTGTTTGCCCAGCGATATGGCGTACACACACCAAAACACCCTGAAGGACGATGAGCACGTGTAGGTGGTGGGTGGCCACTGGTGGGATCTGGGAGAGGCAAAGGAGAAGGGAAGTTGGGGTGAGGAGGGGAAAAGAGGAGATGGGATCCCAGCCTGCAGATGGGGAAAGGAGACCCTAAGGTGCAGGAGGGCAAGGCACAGGGAGGGAAGGGACTCGGCCACCGGGTGCTGGAGGGAGCCCAGTCTGACGGAGAGCGGGAGGGTAGGTGGGGGGGGTCTGTGGGGACGGACAGTTTGGGGAGCAGAGGGGCCGGACACGCATTCGCCCCTTGCGGGGTCAGCGCGGAAAGCAGGCAGCGGAGCCGCTGCATCCCCACACGCCAGCCTCGCCCCCGCCGCCCCACGCTGCGCCGCGCTGCGCTGGGCGGGGGTCGCGACGGTGCGGGGGGCGGCGG
>VYZW01012743.1:127154-177236 GCA_013401315.1 Balaeniceps rex
TAGTGTGTTCAAGTTGCAAGGAAGCAAGAGCACCATAAGATCCTCACCTATATTGGAAGTGCAAAGAAAATATATTAATTTTCCCTCACACATTTTCTAACTACTGTGATGGAGCTGAAACTGAGGCAGCTCAGGAGCTTTGCTCATGGGGTGGGGGCGGAGTAAATTAAATTAATAGATTAATACAAAATAATTTTTAAAACCCAGGGCTGATTAACTTGGAGTACAGTGCCAGAAGGTATCATGGAGTTAAAGAACCTAATAAGGTCAGAAAAGAAGGCTTAGACACATAACTAAATCAGAACATTCACTGCTGTATTAGATAGGATAAAAACTGTAAAGCAAATATTACATTTTCATGCTTGAGAACCACTGCTAACTGGTTTGGATTTATGAATAAACTGCTCTGAGATTTTCATTTCCCTGTCCACGGCCATGTCACATAAATGACTTGGTCATCCTGTGATCAGCTAGCATACTCATATCCTGTTCCTCTTCGGTTGTTTCCAGCTCATGAGCTCACAAATTCTACCAGAAATTCCTATTAGTCCCAAAGAGCATGGTCTTAATTTCTGTGTTATCAACTTCCATCCCAAATAAATTCACTGCTGTCCACCAGGGCATGTAGTTCTTTTTATATGACATTGTCGTCCTCATCCCTTTTAACAGTACCTTCCACCTTCACACTGGCAGTAGGGCACTCCTGCTTTTACGTCAGGGGCATTAACAAAAACACTAAACAAGCTCAATTCTGAAATTAATTCCTGAGGTATTCTACTAGTGATCTCTATTTACAGACCAACATGCTCGTCAGCAGAACCCATTTCAGCTTCTTTATCCACCACATAATTCTTATACTGTATCTTCATCTTCCCTAGCTTAACCGAAAAGGCACAGTCAAGACAGAGAATTGTATTACTGCCCTGATCCAGTACAGTGATTTGGGTGTTCCTGGTGCCTGAAAACAAGCTCCCTACTTTGGGTGGAAGTTACCCTCCCATGCTCCAAATCAGACACACACACTCGTTCCTCCGCTGCCAGCAATGCATTGCACAGACGTGGTTATTGAAGGGTTTGGGAGTGATCTGAGATCTTTACCTGAAGCGCTTTGCCACAGTTTATATTAAAGAGAAGACATCTTATTAGAGGGCTGGTTTATATGGTCCTGCACAGTTTAAACCTGGCTTTCTCAAGTACATAATATACTGAATCACCCCTCTGGTCTTTAGTTTATTCATTTTCAGCCTGATTTCCAAAGGAAATGAGTCATAAGCAAGCATGTTTTCTGTGATCTGCCTGTCAGTCCCCTCTCAAGAACTTTCAAACCTGTTGGCCAGCTAGGTTTGATGGAGGGACAGATGTCTCAGTGGTACTAAGTTTATGCAGTATAAATGGAGAGCAGGGAAGAGGCAAGGACGCTAGAGGCCAAACTACACGAAAGGGTGATGCTTAAGCTCACTTTACATCATCTATGAAAGCTCAGCCAGGTGACACAGCCTGACACAGCCAGGGTTAGTTGGCTCTCTTGCTGACAAACCACTCTTCTGTGGAAGTTTTAGTGCATTTTTAAGGAAAATAAGGTTTCAAGAACTTTATTTTATACCTCTCTCTCTGCAGTTGGTTAGAAAAGAGTTGACTCGGGCGTCCTCTGCCTCTTTGATCCGTCAGTTTTCTCCTCTCCATCCCTCCCACAGAGGCCATAAAGGTTTCTCTCTGCTTCAAAACATCACTAAAATGGAAAGGCTTTGGGCTACACTGGACCTGGATAAAACACAGGAATGGATTATTATTTTAATGACGGAAATGTTCCTCCCCATTTGACCTCTCCATCTTGCCAGATGAGTCTTTTCAGCTAGGGAGAGTTCAAGGAAAAACCAAAAGCATTTCAGTCCCTATCAATTATACATGGCATGAATACGCAAGGAGATGGCCTCAGAGACAGCCTGCTCTCCACCCCTTAGCGGACTCTGCAATTGTCAGCTCTTTCACATGTCCTGGGAGGTGAACTGTGAGCCACCACGGGACACAGCACACAGATCTTACGCAGCCACGTCATCCTGCCCTGTTTGTGGTACAGGATAAAGCGCTAGCTTTCATCCCAAATTGAACATGCTGCAGTAAGCCAGGCTTGAGGCAATCGTGGTATGCACAACTGTCAGTGACTTCATTTGAGAGCCTTCAAGCTGTTCCAACTGCATTTCACAGTACTGCTGTCAGTTGTTTGAACCACTATGAGCAAAGGATGCTTTACCCTTCAGTAGAGAAGGCAGCTTGAAATCCATCGCTTCCTCCAAAACATCTCCCTACTTACAAAAATGCCCTCCTTGTCTCAGATGGGTTTTTAAAAAAAAAAACATCATTCCATTAAGACCTTAATTTCACTGTGTAATATACTCTGGTAAGAATCATAAAATGTTTGGTAGCATTTGTTGGAGTTGGACTGCTGTTGAACTCCAGGCACTTACCAGATGGTTATCACCATCTGATGTTGCTGATCTCTGATAAAATTCTATGTACTTTTCCCTTGTGAAAATGATGCAAGAGACCAGATTCCTCCAGTGGGTGTTGATAGCAACAGGAGGCCAGAGGAAGAAAGGGTGCAATGGGGAGAAGGTGCCACAGTGAGAGAGTAAAGCAACACAAGGTGAACAAAAGCAAACAGCAAGGAAGGGGTGGTGGAATAAATAGCAACTGGAACATATCTAAAGTCATATTGGCTGGACTAGACTGGACTACATGAGTACCAATTTTAAAAGATAAAGACAGGTCAAAGATTACCAGATAAATATAAAGTCAGAGAGGAGGAAACCTCCAGGGGATTTAACCTGGCAGGTCAACAATAACAGCCTTGGCAAAAACAAACGGAAGGGACGTCCATCTCTTCTAACATGGCTGCAGGAGGAACTAGTATTTATGGATATTATAGAATCAAAATGATCTAATAGTTAAAAGCTGACTGAAGCTCTTGCTCTGCCAGTGCTTTGCTAGGACTTTGCTCCTACCTCTCCTGGCTGGGAAAATCAAAGGCATGGAGATTACAAGATGCAATATTTAGGACGAGAGGAAATAGCCTCAAGTTGCGTCAGGGGAGGTTTAGATTGGATATTAGGAAAAATTTCTTCACTGAAAGAGTGGTCAAGCATTGGGACAGGCTGCCCAGAGAGGTGGTGGAGTCACCATCCCTGGAGGTATTCAAAAAACACGTAGATGTGGCACTTCGGGACATGGTATAGTAGGCATGGTGGTGTTGGGTTGACAGTTGGACTAGATGATCTTAGAAGTCTTTTCCAATCTTAATGATTCTATGATTCTATGAAGATCATGTCCACCTTAAGCTTTGTATTTTGGTAGAATAAAGATCTGCTGGTACACAGCTGGGGGCAGATTTTGGCTTCAGAAAACAATTCTTGTTTGCTTGACATCTAGGTTTTAAGTACTTCTTTAATATTACCATAGCTAAGAATTTTCAGTAAGCCTCTGGTTTTGATTTGAAGGACCAGTAACTACAGGAACTGGTAGGTCAAAATACTCTTTGAAACAGAAGCTATGAGGATTGGATGAAATGTTTGCTGAAATTCCTTGCTTCTCAAAGCTTTGGCCCTTTGAAGGAGAACTGCAGTATTGTATCACTGGATTTGTGACAAAAAAGAAGCATAAATCACCACAAACTTGCCCTAAAGTAGCTTAAGAATCATTTAGGAATAATGAACACTTCTAAAGAACTGCGCTCTTGAAAATTAGAGAAGTCTGAAATATGGGAACATAAACACACAGCAAAGGCAGAAATCATTCATGCCTGCTTTTACTTAAGTACTTACACATTCACATGTCTGGCTACGATGTCACTCTGACATCCTCCAACAGGACCTTCTGACAGGAATTAGGACTAAATGGCTGCCGTCAAGGAGAACTGAGGACTGTTCACGCTCTGAGTGTTAAGAGGACAATCAATAACGGGACTGCAGAGCTGAACAGCAATTCAAAAGTCTTCTATCCATACCTATGCGTGGTACAAGGGTACAGATAAGACATATCCCAGATAACGTTTGCTTAAGCTGTTTTTAAACACTTCCAAAGCTAGGATCCTTCACAACTTCCCCAAGCAGTCTTTCAATGTTTCACTCTCTTCACTGCTAGAAAGTTCTTCCTAGCTGAAATGTAAGCCCTCTTCTTACTTCCCAAGTACAAGAAGAACAGATTGTATCCTGGTTGTACCCTTCCTTGCATTACAGGTTTTTTTTCTTTTTACATATATGAACACTGTTAGCCTGTCTCCCCTCATGGTCTTCTTGAGAGCTTATATTCTGTCCTCTCTGGACCACTTGTTATTGTCAGGATCCTCCTGTGGATTACATCCACATTTTCTTTCAAGATTGGCATCCAAAATGAGACACAGTACTCTCACACATCTTGCAAACTGCTTCTTTTCATACATGCTGGTGTGCATTTTTCTTCATTAACAGTATAGGCTTGTTGACTTTAGCTGGTGATCCACTTTGCTCCCGAGATCCTTTTCAGCAGAATTGCTTTCCAACCAACTGTTCTCCTGCTGTACTTACACAGTGGGTTTTTTTCCTGCTTAATTGTAGTACCTTTCACTTGCCCCTGTCAAATTGCATCCTATTTTTATCAGGACGCCACCAGTTTGTGGGGATCCTTTGCCAGCTCCTCACATCTTGGTGTTATTTGCAAATTGACAAGGCAGTCTGCAGTCTGTTACTTAGGTCTTTATTGACAATACCAAATACCATGGGGCCCAGGTCAGATCAGTGCAGAGCCCTGCTTAGTGTTGCCTTTCACTTTGTTAACAGAGTGAAGTCTATTAATATAGACTGTTCTCCTTCAATTTGCTTAAGAAAATGTCACTAGAATTTGTCGTTTGACTATTGTAAAAGCCAAGGTATGCAACATCTACTCTTTCTCCTTTATCTTCAAGATTGATCACCTTATCGCAGACTGAAGTGAAACTGATTTGTTCTGACAGCTCGCATTAGCCGTTACTTATGTCCTTGTTATCAGCCCTGTCCACTCCAAGGGATGGCAGTAGGCAGAGTCCTAGGGTGGGCTGCCAGCCACAGAAGGCCTGACACACAGGCTCAGCAGCTCCTTTGAGAACTGCTGGATGCCTCTTACCGTGCATGGTGGTGGAAGCTTCAGCGTACATCAGTCACTACTACTGTCTCTCTCTCCCAGAAAAGCTAATTGGAACTGTGAAGTCAGGGTCTTTCTTCTGGAAGAGGTATGAAGGATGCAAGAGCGGCAGAGAACTGAAGGAGACCATGCTCCTTGGGAGGAAGGCATGGCCAAGAAGGCAGGATGGAAAGAAGGGGAAGGCGGCTTGGAAGAGGTGGCTCTCTTTGGGCTCTCCAAACATTTGTGGATCCACACCTCATTTAGCATTAATCCCTCCCTACAGAGAGAGACAACCTGTCATACAGTTTGGATTTTAATTTTCCACACATTTCCCTGCAAGCAGAAACATACGGGCATATTTAGGCCTTTTTGGTACCTGGAGAGGAATAAATGAGAGCCACCGGCTGGAAAGTTGTACTGTCGTTCTGATATTCCCTTTTCATCCCATTAAGGTTGTCCAGGAACTAGGAGTCAGCTGATCAGATTATTGCCAGACATTATCAAGCTGTCTATAATTAGCTTTTTATTGGTGAGAAGCCCGAAAATCCTCTTTGTTTGCAAGCTTGGACTATAGAGAAAGAAGAGAAATATTTCATTGAAGAGATTGTTTGGAAACTGCAGATCCTAATTAGTGTCTCAGCCTTGTCGTGAAACTGCATGCAGCATTTGTCTGAAAAAAAGATGCTTTAAACATCCTCTTTTGAGGAACGGTGGGTTGCATTCTTGAAAGGCACAGCACACATGGAGGTCAGTGCAGATATGGATGCTTTAGCACCTCTGCTCTGTTCCCTTGGCGTAGGCTTCTTACGTTCCCGCATGTTATATGGCTCCTTTTAGTGCCAATCCGGATTGAAGATTTAACACAGGTTAAAACATAGGTTAAAAATTGGGTTGTGCCATCCACATGTAACCTGTGCAGTCTGCACACTCAGGATCAATAATGTCAACTTCACAGAAATTTGGATAAGCATTCCAGTAGTCCAGATCTTTTTATGTTGTGTGTTAAAATTGCAGTAGTTTAAGTCCAAGGTGACTTTTATTCTAAGAAAACCCTTTACATTTTCAGCATCATCTTATGAAACATTTTACCTGATTCATTTTAGAAGTTAATTACAGTTTAAATTACTAACATGTGGCTGAAATTTTCAATGTCATGTAGTAATTGTATCCCCTTTAATTCCTCCGGTGGACACCATGTGCTCCACATGCTTGTTGTAAACACCATTTACACAGACTGCAGCACGCAGAGATTAGAGATATGTCCATTAATGGCGTGGTTAGATCACTGTCTATTCCAAAAGAAACATTTTTCCTTTTTTTTGGTCCTGTTTTTTTTTTTTGTTATATCCCAATAATTTTTCTTCCCAAACACTTAAATCAAACCAAAACTTATCACTATCATGTTTTCTCTTTTCTGAGGAAGAGCATCACCATGAAGGATGCCAAGCTTCCTGCAGTAACAGAGTATGAGACTCTCCTAGCCTGCCCTATTATTTCGAGTCTTAAAGCGATATGAGAACAAAGCCTGTTCAATGATATATAAAGGTCTTAATTAAATGTCTGAATAAAACCCTGAAGCAGTTATATCAAAGCATCAATCATGTGTTTTCCAAAATAGAACCAGACAGAGCAAGAATATGCACCAACTTCCTGCAATTTAAGTAGATTTTAAGTGAGCTGCTGGCTGCTATACTTAGTACGAGATCATATCAGAAAGCAAAGTATTTTGCAGAGTTTAATTGTGGTTATTTCTGGGAATGAGACTGCCAGTTTGTGAAATACACATTGAGTTTGTAGTTGTTGGAGTACCTAGCACTTACTAAGGAGTAACAATCCACGTAGGCTGTTAAACTCCAGTGGTAGAGTCAAGAATAAATACAGTAAAGGGAATATCCACTTCAGGTTTAAGCAGTAATGGGTTTAGCTACTTCTCTCTGCTTTGCAACCAGACAAATCAATACAGGCAGGTTTTTTTTTTTTAAACCACTGGTTGTCTGGAACAGTCTCGTTAGCCTTGCCCAGGCTAATGCAGTAAACTCCTCAGTGAAAGTGGGCCGAGTGCATTAATGCATTTTTGGAAGGCAAATCTAATCTCCCCTAGATTTTCAGTCTAAGGGGTGGAAAGCAAAGGTCATTTGGATTCAGACCCTTTTGCATGGGTATACAAGAGTGGTTCAACCGCATGACTTACTATTAGCTCTTGCATAGGACACTGCTCCAGTCTCCGGGGATATTTGCAAGGGCTAGCTTTAAGCACTGCAGGTTAATATCCCTTGGTGACTATACTCAGCAAAGAAAAAGACGATTCAGAGCAGGAATGTGATTGTGGTGAAGTGATCTGCTAGCTGCACTGTCTCTGTGTCCTTAGCGCCTTGTCCCAAACTCTTAACTCCACTTCTCCCCCCAGACTTTGCCTCCTCAACAGACCTCAACTCCCCACTCATACACCCCTTTCACCACCCCAACAGTTCTGTGCCTCTGACCCCATGTGTGTTTCGGCCCCAGTCTCCTCCCCTTGCAAACATCTATCTCCCTGTCTTTCTGTCATAACTAAGACAACCCCTCTGAGCTTGGTTTCCACTTTCTGCTCTTCTTTCTTCCTGTGACCAGTGAGCCAATAAGAGAATTTTCTTCCTCTCCTAAGTTTACAAATCCCCACTTTGTCCTAGGTCGGATTGTACCAAGGGTGGGCCAAATATTCAATGGATTTGGGTACCAAATTCTAAGGCATCTCTACTGAGTACTATATGCGGTACTATAGTGGTTTTCTTTTCAGCAGGTTATCAGTTGGCCAGCTATAGATTACCCTGGGGATAACAGAAGGCACCTGCTTGACACAAACGATATCTGCCAGATTTCAGTTTGCAAAGCCAAATGATGAGAGGGCATGAGACAAATCCGAAGAGACAGTCACCAGAGATCTTTAACAAGGGAAAGATAAGATATGTTTCCCTAGCCTGTTTTTCAAAAATACCTGAACAGTCTTGGCTGACATTTTCCAAAAGCAGACGTCAATGGCAGACATTGCACATGGAATATTTTAGTCCAAAAACTTAAAAGGCCAACAAAGTTATAAGCAGCTGACTCTCTCCTACACTGGAAGGCACGAGGCAATCTTAAAAATAGGCAGTGCTACCAGCTTACCTGGGTGATAGCAAACTGCAAACAAGACAGGATTTTGTGAAATATGAACTTGCAACCCAAGATATTCCTGTAGGGCAAGGGCATTTTCATCTCCCAGAACAACAGCAAATGGAATTCCTGTTATGACTAACACAATGTGCTGAGCCCAAGGAACATGCCACGGGGCAGGGATATGCTAACATTGTTTGCACAGTAATTTGGCTCACTCTCTTACATGTTCTGTAACACGGGTAGGTCTTGAGCCTTGCCCACAGCGGGAATTTAGCCACTGGTATAAACTGTGTCTGGAAGATTGTTCTGGCATGCAAATTTACCCTTTGGTGAAAACTGCCAGGTAGGCAAGGATCTTGATATTGTAGTTCAAAATCTCCATGTTAAAACCCGTACATCCTACTTCCAGACTTAGTTCTTAGCTCAGCCAAAATTAGAAGCCAAAAGTTCAGGCCAAACTGAGCTATTTGCATAACCTGCAGAGGTATTCACACAGAAGAGGTTTCTCTGGTTCTGCTCTTGTCTGTCAGTTCTGCTAACTGACAGCACTTTCAGTTGAACTTCATGTTGAGGGCTCAAAGAACAGCTGTACAAGTGAGGAAAGCTGAAAAATATGGGTTTTTTTAGTACGAGACTCCAGGCACTTTTTTATGCAGGCTATTAAAGAGAAGATAAAATTCTTCAAGAGAAGACTTGATCAGAGTCTCACAGCACCAATGCAACAAGCAAACACAAGCTTTTCAGGGTAGCAAAGGTGTGGCTAGTAATTGTACCAGCGGCTAGTAATTGCAGCTAAACAAAGTATCAGTATAGAAACATAGTGACGTTTCTTAATCAATGAAAGTAATTAACCTTTGGGAGAAAAGGGCTGTCATGGATCCTTTCTCACTGGCACCTGTCAAGCTTAGATATCTTCTGAAAGATACTCTGGAATTCAAAATTAATTCAGGGTGCCATAAAGCAGAATCCAAAACCCTCAACTGCCAGGATTTTGGTTACAACTTCCCACCATTGCTAACCACAGCTACTGGTAAAGTTTAAAGGCGTGGATGTATTTTGACTCTACAGGTGCTTTAATCTTTGTTTTGCCTAACCTTGTGCTGAGCAGGGCCGCACAAATTAGCTCAAACGGTACAGTTATCTACTGGCACCAGATCTGTACTGCACCTCTCAAATTGTTGCAACTCATGGAACTGGCTGGCATAAATTGAGTCCACAAATTAAAACTTAGAAATCTAGGCTTAACACTCTTCTTATGAGGAAAAACAGCCAAACTTCCTATTTCCTTGCTTAAACATCAACAGTCAGTTGGGAAGCATGATGGACAGGGCCCCCCCATTGGAGCTAATAGCATTAACCTTCTCCCATTTCACCCAGTAGTTTCAAAACAGCTTATTTTACAGCAGATAGGGACTCTTCATCACCGTGTGACATACAAGGTTTTAAAAATTAGGAGTTACTTATTGCTTAAGCTGACACAATAAATCAGCTGCCAAATTGAGAATGATAAGCAAGTATGATGGATAACCGTCGCACGCTGCGGGGAAGCAGGACACCCTACATTCTGAGCTGCGGAAATGTAGTCACCAGATGCTGTGTTACAATGACAACGAGACCTGCGGGGAATGGGTGACTGTAGGTTTGCATCTGCAAGTAAAGGGCACCCTTCTAATCACCAAAGAGCTACTAGAGATGGTGCTGTGCAGGACCAAGCCCATTCATTTCAAGAGAGCAGGAGGAGGAGGAGCTGGATAAACCTCTCAATTCGGTCTCTTTGAGTGAGCTCTGTTCCTCAGAAGGATTCACTGGGGGCCTATTTTGAACCGAGCAGGAGGGTGATGAGGTGTTTGATGTGGTAAACAATCCCAACCAGAGATGCACATGTCTCTTTAGGAAAGCCAACACGTTTTCAAAACAATTCTCCCCTGACTGAATTAGGTAGGAAATATAAGGATTCCATGTCTCCTCCATTTCTGAAAGCTGAATTACTAACAGCCTCAATATTTGCATTGAATCAAAGTCCATTAAGATCATTTCAGTCCACCAAGAACTGAAAGCACGCACCTCTAAATATTTAAGGGAGATACTCCCTTCAGGTTCATTTCCAACAGCCGCTTCCAACGCTGGCTCTCCAAATGGCCAGCTCCTCTAGCAGAACTGTTTCTTGCACATCCATCTGCTCACTTTGTTCAGATAAACACGCGCCTCCCCTGCTAGCCATGTGGTACTGACTTCTCTCTGCTGCGTGCACGGTTAGTGGGGATGCCCTGCAGAATCTTTACTGTGAGTGTGAGTCACAGAGAGAACCCAGCTGGATATCTGGAAGCCCATTCGGGTTTATGAGTTAGCGGGATGTGGGAGGCTTTTTCTTTTCTTTTAAACCAATCCATGAAGCAAGTCCAATATGGAATTACTGAGTTAATATACATGAATAGACTGCCTGTCATTTTTCACAGAGTCATTTCTGTGACTCTAACTGGAAATACCAAGTAGTAAATGAACAGAGACTGAAATCCACCCCCCTAGGTGCTCTGAAAGGCAGTTTCACAGAACGTGAAAGGCTGGCTCAGATTGGCAGCCTGCAGAAAGCGACTGCCACTGCTGTACACGCTACTGGTCAGCAGATAAACAAAGCAATCCCATTTCCAGGGCTGTGAGGCCAGCAGTAAATTTACACAGCCTTCTTTTTAATAGCTTTGAAAAATAAAGGAAAACAAGGTGCAGTCATTTCAAGCTCCATTAGAAACAGAGTGAGAAAAATCAATGTTTGACAAATAGGAAGGGACAAATTCTGGGTAAGGAAATGCTGCTGAGCTGTTAGAAGCATACGTGGTTTTTTAACTGGCAATCAAATAGGGAGCGACCAGATGCCTTTGAAATAGCTATGCACTTTAATGGCAGGAGCTGTTAAAATATATTGGGAGTCCATCGTTAAAGCAAATGGGACAAAGCTCTCATTAGTAATTACTGCATCACTCAACCAAACGTAGCAGCAGTGGGGCTAGTTCTGCAGTCTTCACTCAACACATCTGTACCATCAATTCTCTACTGGTAAAAGCCTGTTTGTGATTGTTCCCAGTTAGCTATTTAAGCTTTAAACGTGTACTTGGCTTAGGAACGTATTCTGTCCATGTTAACTGATCATAGACTCGGACTAATTTAGGTTGGAAGGAATCTCTGGAGGTCATCTAGCCAACCTCCTGCTCATGAAATGTAAAGTGAGATACAGAGAAGGTGCGGGGCTTACTTTAGGGGTGCAGGGGAAGGGGATCAAGAACTGTATCGTATTCCTGACCCAGCATCATACCCTCTCAGCTGCAGGCTGCAGTTACCATGCAAAAAATGAAGTCTGGCTGTTCATTAGTGACACCTGAACTGTGACAACTTGGATTTCCAGGAGCAGCGAGTCTCCTTGCCAGAGACACACTGAGTAACACCACCTGCCATGGGAAATTTCTCTCCATGCCCTGGCACTTGACACTGCCAGCCTCTGCATTGATCCTTGCAGTGGCATCCTGCCTTCCTTCCCCCTTCCCCAAATGGTGTCATTCCCAAAGTTGCCTTGGGTTGCAGCACCAGGTGGGCTTGTGGACAGCACAACTTTCTTAATTTCTCCAAAGACTGTGACTGCAGCATATCCTCTCCTTGGCAGTGTTCCCCAAACCATTCTTAATGCCCAATACATCTAACGAAGTTTAGCCCAGCAGAGTGAGCACAACAGTAAGCCACAAACAGGGCTGTAAAGCATGCCACAAGGATCTTCCCCTTTCCTCTTTATTTGACTCCTAGTTGTGGGAAACTCACTGTGGGGATTTTCTTAAGCTCCTTGACATTTATGCGACAACCGTCCTTCAGCACACGGCGTCCTCAGCATGCCATTTCTTCACTGTGTTTACCTTTTCCTTTAGGAAGTCAGCAGAACTGACCTCTCGGGATGAAGTTGTGTTGCAATTCTTTGCAGAAAGCACACAGCCTAGCACATTCGTTCCCTGCACCACAACTCCAGGTGTCTCTGGTTTGCTAGCAGCACATTGCAACAGAGCAGAGCCCCTTGTTGTTTCCTATAGTGAAACTCCATACAGGACCTCCTGGATAAAAGGCAATTACATACTATTTGTAAGTCTAACAGCCTTGGATTAAGCCAAATACAAAATTTGACCCAATTTAGTCCCTTTTTTTCCTTGTCAGATAACTGTTTGACTGCCTTTTTGTACTTTCCTGAGCTCCAGCCCTCAGTCTGAGAAGCAATTTTACTACAAACGGAGCCAGTCGCTGCCACGAGACCATAGGGCATTCACGCTCTGCGGAGGGATGTTTACGTTCTTGCTCTCTCCCCGCCCTGCCCCCCTGGAGCAAACACAATCCCTTCACTTTGCAATGCCAAAAATAGAAGCATTGATATTTAAATTGCGAACAATTGAGTTTGGCAAACAATCTGTATGACTGCACCCTTTCTGAATCACAGGTCTGAGTCATTTCCCTCACCTGAGCTGCTCTCTTCCCCCGTGCAGATTGCAGGAGCAGGGAGAAATCTGGCACTAATGTTCTCCTGTCTGTCTGTCTGTCTCCCCCCACCCCGTCCCCATCCCCTGCAGCCTGCCTGCTCCAGGCCGAGCTGGTGAATTACGAGCGAGTCAAGGAGTACTGCCTCAAAGTGCTTCAGAAAGAAGGCGAGAACTTCAAGGCGCTCTATCGATCTGGAGTGGCGTTTTACCACCTGGGTGACTTCAACAAGGCCCTCTACTACCTGAAAGAGGCGAGATCCCGCCAGCCGACAGGTATGGGTGGGAGCGGGGACATGGCTTTGCATTGAGCGCTTTTGCATTTCTTTTCACGAGGCTTAGTCTGTCCCTGACTGGATTGCGTTGATTTCCACAGGGATGAGCATGACTCATGGTATCCTTAGCCGTACTGCCCTCCAAGCACTCTCTCGTAGTGCAGCAAGGTTGCAGTGCCCGGAGATTAACCGCTGCCGAGGCTGCAGCACAACCTGGAAGATACAGTATTGCTGGAATGCTGGCTGTGTGGAGGGCATCCTGCCTCTCTTTCTCTCCCTAGTTTATTTTTGAAGAAGAAAGCAGGATGGAGAAGAGTGTATCCCAACCATTACATTTTCTGACTCTGAGAACAAGCTTTTTCCCCTTAGCAAAGACAGGACACTATTTGTAATCCCCAATAGCCATGCCTTCCGCCATCTTAGTAAAGGGTTAGTATTTTAATTTGATCAAAGAGAAAGACATTTACTCACAAAACATTCATCAAGGATGCTTCAGCTTTTGCCATGAAATCAGCCAAGTATCTGTAATTCATGTGTCAAAACCCAACAATTCATTTTGGGACAGCAAAGAAATTATATATTCACACAAGTTGGCCTTGCCAGAGCAACCACCTTTATGCTAACCTACCCAACCTCAGAAGGTGGGTAGAAGGCCGCAATGCAGAGATGGTGCTTTTGTTTTTCAAAGAACTGCCTAATAGAGAGATAAACCCACGCTATTGTTTAAACCATTTCTGTAAAAGAATTTTCTAATACTCAAAGAAAAATTAAAGGATCACGAGAAAGCAAAAGGGAAGCCATATGCAAAGAAAACCCCACACGGCAGCTCTTCCACCTGAACCTGAGAGGGAAGAGTGAGAACTGGGCATGAAACGGGAGTGAGCCTGGGCCCTGGCAGAACGCGGTGGAGCTGATGTTCATTGAACTAGAGGAGGCAAGGGAGGCTGAGCTGGCTGTGGTTGGTGTCCTACAGGCATTGGCCCTGTAGGGCTCCCGCGGTGGCTGTGCCCTGGAGGAGCACCGGGGAGGGTGTGCTTAGGGGTGTGCCGGGATCTCCTTCCTCTTCCACCTCCCATGAGGGTGGAGGTGGTGCCTGGACCCATGTGCCGTGCTTGGCCGTGGGCTCCGGGCAGTCTGACAGCACAGCTGTGCACCCCTCGCTCCCTGAGCAAATGTGCTTAAAAGCTCAGTTTAGCCTATTTTAGCTTACAGCGTGCCCTTCTGCTTTCAGCCCTTGCCAGAACCAGGAGATGGAGAAGCCTATGCAAGAGAAAAAAAAGGCGGTGGAAAATAAGAAGTTATCTTAACCTTCAGGTTCTGACTAGGCTCAGATGTGAAAAAGTCCCTTTAGCTGAACCACTTTGCTTCCAGTTTTTAAATATGTATTTCTGTGCTCCCCACCCCCCCAGCAATACTATTTCTTTGGTATCCCTCATTGCTTCTTGAAATAAATACTAATTTATTCAACAGCAACAGCTTCAAATACCACAGCTTGCTGCAAAAACATACTAGGAAGTGTCCCCAAAGGCCCTTAATGTATACAAAAAACAGTTCTGGCCTTCAGCTCTGCATCAGAGACTCTTCCCTGTTATTGTTAGGCCATTCAAGGCCATTGTTCTACTGTTTTATTTATGATTATGGAAAACTTGAAGGGTATTCAGGGGGAAAGAAGCGAATACATACAGTAAGAAAGGATGCGGCTGTTAAAACACAGCAGCAGGAATCAGGTAACGCTACCAAGAATCATTATGTAACCTGGAATAAGCGAGTGTCTCCACTTTCAGCATCTCCATCTGCAAAGCGCGATTGTTTTTCTTTATCTGAGGTTTCACTAGGCTCATTGGTAAAAACACTTGGTTATTATTACAGTCATGTTCTGGGTGGGTTTTTTTTCTTTTTTTCTCTAATAAGGAATGGTTTTGGCACAAATCATTGGCAGTTATTCTCTTTGGTGGGGGAGATTTTAAAATGTAAAGAGGAATTAGCTGGCAAAGGGTTTTACTGTTCTAAAGGGCTGTCAGCACAGCAAATCCCTTATGGCTGTTTACTGTCTGTCAAGGGTGAGGTTTAGGTCTGGCCTGATTTCTTATGCTACCTCCAAACAAAAATCACAAAAGCAGATGGAAATAGCACAAGATAATTGTATAACCCTCCTTACTAGGGGAGAGGGAAGACGCTGTTAAGTTGTGCAAGGCATACCTGAGCCCTCCATGAACTCTGTGTCCAGAGGCTGGTGCAGCATGGGCAGCCAAACATACGCCTTACCTTCAAGCCTTGTTTGGCTCTTTCCCACTGGTGGGGCCATATCGTCGAGGTAGGTACTGACTGGGATTGAGACCAGACCATCAGCTCACCTGGTAATATCAAACATGCACGGTTAGTCTGTGCTGGCCCTGCGCTGAAAGCTCACGTTCGGACATCACGCAGGCTGCACGTACAAGCCAGATTTCCCACGCTGCGCGGAGCGTGCTCAGGAGCTGCCTTCCTGAACGCCTGCAGCTCAGAAGTCCTGGGAACAAAACCCAGGCCATGGTGTCTGCACAGCAGATAAGCAACCGGGCTCTGAAACTACAAGGAGAAGCAGAAATGACCTTTAAAATGTCAGGAAGCCACCCTGCACAAGGACACAGGCACGGTCCTAAGAGCCAGGAGATGTTCCCCATTGCAGCTTTGCCACCATCTCTTTGTATGGGTCTGACCAGTCACCTGAGTTGCCTCACCTGTTATTCCCACATCAGCAGAAGGGGATCACTTCTTCCTCACTGAGAGATGAGAGTCTTCTCTTCATTAACATTTACATTTAGCTTTGAAATACTTCTGCAGGCAGAGCTAGTATGGTGCAATACTATTTGATGGAAAAGATTTGATGAAAACAGGGTTCCACTTCTGTAAACAGAGTGCTGCTCTCATTATTTCTCTTTGGTAAAATAGTGGCCCTCAAAAAGGAAGCAAAACATGCCAAAACCTGCCCAGGAGATTTATAACTAACTCGCAATGGGAGTATCTCCTGCCCTCTATCAGGCTGCACCTTATCTTGCCCCAGCCTCCCAGGCATGTGGAAGTCTCCCAGGTGAGCGAAGCTGTGCTACCAGCAGCTGGCTACCTTACCCGCAAGCCTAAGGGAGTTGGCAACCTTTCATTGCCCAATTGTGCACTGAACCCACCTCCGCCCCCTCAGCCAGGCGTCGAGTCCCTGCAGGCCCAGGCAGGTGTGATTTCCTAACATGCCTGTGCAGTTATCGCTTATCACCTGCACCGGGCAGACGTTCGAAGTGTGAACCTCAGCAGCAGGGACGTTCACCCTGGCTGCAGCCCATCAAAGCCTAGAAGGGCACAGAGCAGAGAGATTGCAGTGGGGTGCAGGCAGCACAGCAGGACTCTGGCCAGGCTATTTACACCGCCAGGCATTAGTCTGCCTGTCTGCCACATGCACTGATTTTATTTTAGGCCTAAAATTCAGGGCTACCCCCCAACTGAATTTCTTTACTGCGGGAGGCTGTGCAACTAAAAGCAATTCTGGTTTTAAAAAAGCTGCTTTGAAATTTGCTGGGCTGGTATGAAATGCTAATGCATGAACAGCCCAGGATGCTGGTGCACCTTGTCTAACACAAGCAACAGCAGAGCTTCTTGGCTCATTAAGAATGCCCCAAAAGGGGCAAGTAACTTAATCACTGAATCCCACCCTCTGGACTGACTAGGATGATGCAGTTGAACCTGCAGAAGACTCAGCGGGGAGACCCACCTCACCAGAGACAGCTTGAGAAGTCACAACAGCATTGCCACAGCCCACTGCTACCCCGTGGCATGTTCGTGGAGAGTTCTGTGTGAAGGGAAACTGATCCGTCTCCCACTGTCTCAGCTCTGGCTGAGGGCACAATAGAGATGTCCCCTTCTCATGTTTAAAGGAAACTTTGCACCCCCAACTGCTTTGGTGGGTACAACGCCCACACTTGCTGGACGTGTTGCCAGTAATTTGCCCATCTCTTTGAAAGCTCAAGCACTTCTCATTTCCCTGGCTGGTGTGGGGCACATGGCTGTTTGGGTGAGGAGGAGACAAGATTGCCCTCTGACTCTGGACTGCAGCATACTTCAGACATTTCTGAGGATCTGATAATTTAAATGGACTAAGCTGGCCCTGGTTGGCTGGCTGAGTAAGGCTGTGAGCAAAGAACCATTTTTCAATCAATACATAAAAGAAAGTGGCTATTTTTTTGCTTGCTTGCTTCTGATACCACATGGCTTTTGTCACTACACGGGTGCCATGTGCGTGGGAAGTCACTCTCATCTTAGTAAATCAACACGATTTGAGAAGGGACTGACCATGACTGCAGAATCACGAGGTTGGTCTGGGGATACATACTTGTTTAGCTCAACCTGTGCTTCAGGGTGAACAGGTTCCCTCACTGCTGGGGCCAGGAGGTAAAACAAAACTCACACATTCTGTGTGCTGTGTTGATGCACTGAAATACTGGAAGGAAAAAGAGGGCTCAGCTTACCACCTGCACAGTACTGGGATCTCACAGCTCTACAGGGATGAAGCGGTGGTTCTCTGCCCCTAGGAACTTCATTAGGCAGGATAGACAAGGCAGTATGCGGCATACCGCGTATGACAAAAATGCAGATACATGTGTCATGGTGGAAGGACTTCCAAATAGGAAATTTAAGGAAAGCAAGGGTACAAAGAGAATGTGAAGGATGCTCTCCCGAATTCAACTCATCAGGGAAAAAAGTGAGAAGAGTGAAATAGGCTGCAAAAGGGGTAGGAGGGCGAAAAGGCAGAGCATAACTGTATGCAAGATGTCTTTAGGGGCTTGCGTGCAGGCACTGAGGGAAGGGAAGCCATTGGAGGTGTCATTCCACAAAAACAGGCAGGGATGACCTGGATAGTTTGAACTGTGTGAATTCAACTGTGCTGACCAAGAATAATCAGAGAGAAGGTAAAAACTAGCTGAGGCAAGATTGTGAGCAACAGGGATGGTAAGCACAAATCAGACCAGGTTCTCCAAAACCGAAGCAGCAGGGTTTGGTTCAGAGCCCCTTCCAACTGATGCTGTTCCTGCAGGCAGCACTGGAGCCATGCTGCTCCCCAGGTGATGCACCAAGGATGAAGGTGCAGTGTGCCTGTCTTTGACAGGGAGCTGTAACCACCGTACATGTATGTGTATGCTCTTTCCCTGCAGATACCAATGTCATACGATATATCCAGCTGACAGAGATGAAGCTCAGCAGATGTTCCCAGAGAGAGAAAGAAGCCTTGTGAAAATGAAGCCGCTTCAGCTGAAGTGCCCAAGGGGGAACATTTCCTTCCTAGGAGCCCATTTGGTGGATTTTCCTGTTTGCTCTGCCTCATCCTCATCTCCTCATCCATCCACTCTCCCTTGCTCTTCATTGAATCCCGGTTTTGAAAAAAAAGAGATTTACTCGCTGGATATGGCTGCTTGCTAACCATGGTAATACCCCTTCCCCGCGGCAGGAGAGCACAATGGCTACAGCCAGCCTTGTTCCAAGACAGTGTCACACATCTGGAGTAGGCAATGCTGGGGGACCTTTCTGGTCCTGAGCTGACTGCCTATTACCCTTAGGGAAGCAATCCCCAGAACAACGACTTCCTGACCAGGCAAGTTGGAGACAAACAGTTTCTGCTCTGAGTGATCACTGGAGCTTGGAAGAGCTAAGAAACCAAGAGAGCCGCTGGTCATTTCGCAGGGGATAGCAAATGCCTTTTTACCATCAGTTCCCTCTGCCTGCTTCTCCAGTGTGTGTTATCGGTCTCCAGTGAGAGCTCACACACTCCCAGTCCAATGCCAGTGAAAACTGTTTCTAAACATCTTCTTAATGAAAGCACAGAGTACCCTATGAACCCCCCCGCAGAGCTGTCCCGGTGCCAGAGGAGAAAGCTGTGGGCTACCACAGAATGCTGAACGGACTGTGAAAGCGTGGTGTACAGTGTGAGGGAAAAACTGTGAAATAATTCATTAAAGGCAAATAAAGATTATTAATAGGCAACAAGTCCAGGCGTTGCTTTTCGAAGGGACCTCTTGGGTTCCCCATGTCCAGACAGGCAACTTTGTCTAGTGGGGGGCAGCATGGGGTGGGAAACAAGGGACGTCTCCATTCTTACCTTGGCTCTGCCAATGCCTTGCTGTGTGATCTTGGGCAAGTCACTTAGCCTCTCTGTGCCTCGGTTTCCCCATCTGTACACTGGGGATAATAATACTTCCCTACCTCGCAGGGGTGTTGTGAGGATGTATTAGTTAATGTGTGTAAGTAACAGTACAGTGATGTACAGTGCTAAGTATTACTAGTACATTGGATTGAGGTCTTGATTCTCCCACCTTGTGTTGGTGCTTCCTGTGTCCTGTTTTTTCTTTTGTAGGAGAGAACATGGTGCTGACAAACAGGGCAGGACCAACAGCTTTGGAGCCTATTTCAGCAGCCCATAGGGCCTGTTTAGACCTCCGCTGGCAGTCTGATCACTTCTAAGAGCTCAGGCTCCTTGGCTGAAGGGTCCTTTTCTGAAACTGCCAGTAATGGGATCAGTAAGTGCCACAAACACATTTCCAGTGTGACTGCCCCATCAGTGGCCCACAGGGACCTGCTTCCAGCTGCAGGATGTACATGAGTGGTCTCATCCCATGGTGGTCAGAGTGAAGTGAGTGTACCCAGCGGTACTTCACTCGGCCCTCAGCTGAAACATGGGAACTGAAACACAGAGACCTGAACAGACAAAGTTCAGCCAAGTGCTGCATGCTTTGGTCCCAGCAGACATGTTGTCTGCAGACAGCTGACTGTTGCATCCCACATTCCACACCTGAGATACCTGTGGGGTATCTCGCCACATTTTTCTCTAGCTGAAATTTGAAAGAGTTGATAGAGAAACATCAAGAGAAAAGGCAAATCTCTTATCATTGTCTCTGAAAATACTGAAGTCATATTCTTTAGTTCAGGGACACATTCAGCCCACATTGGGGGTGGTGAAAAGACCATCTTAAAGTGGCATATAGGTCTCTGAGATAAGGTGGACCTACATCAGTTGTGCAAAACTTACATTACCTGTGAGGGCACCAGAAGTTCATGTTCCTCAGGTGGGTGGTGGAAAGCAGCTGCTTCCCAAAACTGGGAACACTGTGAAGGAAAGGGCTGTGTCCTGGAGGCAGCACAGTCACCTTTCTCAGATGGCCCACGGTTCATACATCTGTGCCAGAAATAGCAAGCACTTCTGCCTAACCACTACACATGTCTAAGCAATAAATGAGGCCACAGCTGCTGCTAGGACAACAATTGAGTTAAAGACAAAGAGGACAAATGAGGGGAATTCTGTAGGTAATTGTTAACTAGACCAGAAAAAAAGGTTAGGCAGAGGTGTGCTTGGGTGCATGTAAGGTGTACCTGGTACTGTGTAAAACACAGAGCTAATAACATTCCGGTTCTCAGGCGCATGCAGTCCTCCGTATCCTAAATACACCACAGCACGCAGCAAATTCAAATAGAGGTGACTCCCCCCTACTTCATATTGCTCACGACAGTTCATCCCACAGCTGCGTGTGTGTCTTTACTAGGAGTGAAATGAGGATTCATCCTGCAGGCTGTGAAGCAGGAGAGGACACCACCTACACAAACAGTCTCTGCCCCAGGAAAGCTCAGGCAAGCAGAGGCAGGCTTGTTACTCATGACCTTAATGTAAGAGAAAGGGCATTTTCCAGTCACTGGAGATGTAGGTCCATGGACTGTCACTTTGTCTGGAAACACTTTTAGCCCTCGCAATGGCTTCACTGACATACTGTCACTGCATCAGTCCCATATATACATTAGTATAAAAAGGGCACAGCAGACTCCAAAATACAATCTCCTCAGTTCTCAGCCTCTTTCCCTCCAGGAGCACTGCAAAGTGTGGGGGAAAGTGGGAAGTTTGTGAATGTGCATATGAAAAAGGTCTCAGAGAGCCTCCAGGTGCTACACAACAACCTACTTTCTGCAGAAAATGGTTGTCCTTATGTAGCTTGACACTCAGGGTACCTGCAAGCAGTGCACACTCACACCAGGAGCTGGAAGAAGGAAGTCACCAAAGAGAAAATAGAGTCAGGGACTGTTTTGCCAGCTGTGCAGCATCAGCATGTTTCCACAGTGACGCAGAGCTTGAGTGAAACATGGACAAAACTCCAGGTGGGGGCCCTCCACATGTCGAGGAGAGAGACAGCAGCAATGCTACCAAAGCCAACAGAGCTCCTGTGGACTGCACTCTCCCCATAGCAGCCAGCTCTGCCTTGCAATATCAAACATCTCAGTAGAGTTTGCAGTCTAATTGGAAAGATGTGCAGACACATCACTACTTCTACTGCATGTGTCAGGGGAGTAGGGAAGAGCCTTTGAAACCTAAAAGGCTTTGTCTTCTGCAGAAAGAAAGAGAAGGCATATTTGACTTCCAGCACATCAAGGAGTTCTTCAGCTCTAGAGGAGCAAAGTCCTAAAAGACAATGGTCAAGTTTATCTCCTGGCCACTGCTGAATTTAACAATACCCAAGGGAGAAACTTGTGGGTTTGTCCAAGAACTGCCTTTACAGGAAACAGAAGAACAAACTAAGGATTGGCTGTAAAGGGGAGAACCTATTATCAAGCCCCCAGGAAAGAGGTCTGTGTATACAAGAAGACCCTCCAGAGTCCATAGTTAAATAGAGATACAAACCTTTTCCACTGAGTGGTCCTTAACAGCCAGATGTGGAGGTGTGAGCAGAGGCCACCCAAGTTACCCAGCCATTGCTGTAGGGAGTTGGAGAGACAGAGAAGGACACTCTGATGGAGGTGGTCACGTCCACTACAAGTTGATGGTATTTTTCTGTGGAACAGTCAAATGGCAATGTGAGAATACACATCCTGGAAGCCAAAGCAAGCAAACAAGGCTTTAGCTCAGCCAGGTGGTACATGCATATGTCCTCAACATGCAGCACACAGGGGATTGAACACAGGCTCCTCCAGGTACCCAGCAGGGCTAAAATGTCTCCAGTGCAATGGGAATTGAGCCCATTCGCCCATCACATGTGAAAACAGCAGGAGCAAAATGTCATGGCAGATGCCAGGCAGAGCAGCAGGAAAGCTGACAGCAAGCAAGAACTGAGGTTGAAATGAGAAAGGGATGAGCTGATCATGGGATACAAAACACAAGCCAAACCCAGGTTCATGGGCAGAATGTGAATTGAACTAGAAAAAACCTGGCCAAAGGCTTAGCTACATTATTTGCAGTTGATAACAAGACCCAGTTTTAATTGGCAGGATACACATCAGGAAAAAGGGCAGTAAGATTAGAGGTGATTTTCCAGCTGGAGGGGGCAAAAGAGGGGGAGGCTTCCTTCCTCCAGCACAATCATTTTTGAAAGTGTGAGGAGAAGACAAACACATGCTGGCTGCATAGTTTTTCCAAATGTGTGTTAACCATTGCAGTTGGTAGAAGTGGCCTGGACAGGGTGGAGAAGTCTTTGTTTAAATTAAGAAGAGGGTATGACCGGTGTCCAGAACTGACAGGAGGGCAAAGGTCTGGCTATTCTTGCTTGCTAGTGAACCCAGGAGCCTGTAAAATGAAGAGGAGGATCTTGAGTGCTGAGCAACTCCCTTAGCTGTGCATCTCCATTTTGCCTTCTCGGAATTTCTCTGCAAGTCTCATCTGTGTAAATGTTCTCCCCACACTACAGCCCAGCAGGCCCAGGAGTGGCTGTGTTCTTGTGATGCTTCATGCAACATCTCCAGAGGCTTTGTCTGCATTGTTTTCTTTATGCTCCATCCCTTGATGAGACCCTTTCACTTTTCTTTTTCCAAGGGACAGGAGAAGGGAAGGGGGAGGGTATGCACTGGGCAAAGCGGAAATCAAACCTGAAGCACACTGATGTTCCTCCCAAGTTCCTACTGTGAAACTCCTTGCTCTGCACAGTAGTTTAGAGGCTTGGGCAGGGGTTACTTGAATAAGGAGGAACAGTGGTGGGCCAATGTGCCACCCAGATGGGATGCGTGGGAGGGTGCAGTAAATTATCAGTTCCTTAATACTATCCATGGGTTTGCATAACCAATTAGTAGGACTTTGTGTTGCTGCAGCTGGTATGAGATGGTTTCCAGAGATTGTTCTCAGTTGACCTTCTTAGGAGTTCCTCGGTTACTAAATGCTGCAGGCTACACTACCATGCTAACAACGGCCTCGATGCTGCCTCAGTGAAGGTGATGAGAAGCCAAGACACGCTCCTGGCTCCTCTCACAGCTACAATTTAAGGAAGGTAAATTCATGGATACTTGATAAGAAGATGAGAGGAAACCTGTGGCAATACGTGACTTTAGCAGCCTGTGAGGTGAAAGGGGGTGTAAATGGTCCCACAGGTGTAGGGAGGGGGAAGAACCCTCTCTTCTGCTTCCCAGAGACTGATGGAATCAGGAAACAGAGAGGCTGTGTAGTGCCCAGGAAATTACCGTGTGTATTGGATTTGCATGGCAAGGTTTTGGCAGCAGGGGGGCTACAGGGGTGGCTTCTGTGAGAAACTGCTAGAAGCTTCCCCCTTGTCCAATAGAGCCAACACCAGCCGGCTCCAAGACAGACCTGCTGCTGGCCAAGACTGAGCCCATCAGCGACGGTGGTGGCACCTCTGGGATAACATATTTAAGGGGGGGCAGGGAGAAACCTGCGCAACTGCAGCCAGAGGGAGGAGTGAGAATACATGAGAGGAACAACTCTGCAGACACCAGGGTCAGTGAAGAAGGAGGGGGAGGAGGTGCTCCAGGTGCCAGAACAGGGATTCCCCTGCAGCCCGTGGTGAAGACCATGGTGAGGCAGGCTGTCCCCCTGCAGCCCATGGAGGTTAACGGGGGAGCAGATATCCACCTGCAGCCCATGGAGGACCCCACGCTGGAGCAGGTGGATGCCCGAAGGAGGCTGTGACCCCATGGGAAGACTGCACTGGAGCAGGCTCCTGGCAGCACCTGTGGACCCGTGGAGAGAGGAGCCCACACTGGAGCAGGTTTGCTGGCAGGACTTGTGACCCCATGGGGGACCCACGCCGGAGCAGTCTGCTCCTGAAGGACTGCACCCCGTGGAAGGGACCCACGCTGGAGCAGTTTGTGAAGAACTGTAGCCCATGGGAAGGACCCACATTGGAGAGGTTCGTGGAGGACTGTCTCCTGTGGGAGGGACCCCACGCTGGAGCAGGGGAAGAGCATGAGGAGTCCTCCCCCTGAGGAGGAAGGAGCGGCAGAGACAACGTGTGATGAACTGACCACAACCCCCGTTCCCGTCACCCTGTGCCGCTGGGAGGAGAAGGTGGAGAAAAAGGGGAGTGAAGTTGAGCCCGGGAAGAAGGGAGGGGTGGGGGGAAGGTGTTCTTAAGATTTGGTTTTATTTCTCATTATCCTACTCTGATGTGATTGGTAATAAATTAAGATAATTTCCCCAAGTCGAGTCTGTTTTGCTTGTGATGGTAATTGGTGAGTGATCTCTCCCTGTCCTTATCTCGACCCACGAGCTCTCGGTTAGATTTCTTCTCCCCTGTCCAGCTGAGGAGGGGGAGTGATAGAGTGGCTTTGGTGGGCACCTGGCATCTAGCCAGGGTCAACCCACCACACTGTGTTACCGCAGTTTGATGCTCATTCCTTATACTATGGATGGAAAGCATCTGTTGTGTTACGTGGACAGATAAGAGGGCAAGGGGGAGGAGAGGGAATGAGGCAGGATGGAAAGAAACACAACACACCTTTTCCCCCGTCTTCCTAGCACAACTGTACAGGAGCAAATTCACTGAACGGCCTCCAAATCTTTTTCACTTACTAATATGAGGACCCATTTAGCATGTTGACTCGTCCACCTCAAACTGGGGGCAGAGGCTGTGCTCCTGAACTTCCCTCCTCCACTTTGCAATGACAGCGAGTGCCAGGGCTCCCTCTGTACTGGGGCTGCCTCTGCCGGGCGCAGCAGCTACCACCGTGCTTCTCCCTGCCCCGGGACCTCCTGCTTTCCCCGCTGCCTGCTTCGGGCAAGCTCCAGATCTGCTTCTTGCCTGCTACAGCTGTGCTGTAGTGCAGGCACAAGGGCTGAACAAGCAGATGGATTTTTCCTTATGTAGCAAAATTACTCTTCGTGTTCGGTGGGGGAAAATGGTCTGGCTGTAGCTGTGGGCCCCGTGTACAGCACTATTCAACCACGGCAGTGGCGAGCCAAGCTGCTCTACAAGAGAGGCTGACTTCACAGGCCCTGCCCACAGCCTTTCTCCTTCCTTTATTGCCAGCCAAGTTTTATAAATAGCAGCAGCTCTGAAACAACTAACTTCCACAACTTTTGTTTCCTTCCAGAGGGCTCCCCTTCACTCCATTTTGCCCACCGGGGAGTGTGAACCTGTGCCAGCTCGTAGCTACCTCTGGCAACTCCCCATCGCTGCTGAGGAAATAACCTATAACATAGCCAGGTGGAACTGGCAAGGGCGTTAGGGAGTAAGAAGACAAATTTGGCTGGGGCTTTGGGGCCAACATGGATCCTAATCCAAGTAGTGCCACCAGATCTGCAGTGATTACACGTGCCCAGACGCCTGTTACACACAGCACTCACGAGAGCTCCCTGTTGCCCACCACAGCCTACAGAGGCGATGGGAGATTAGCTCAGAGGAAGGGTGAATCACCAGTGTACTCTCTTCGTTATACTATTTTCTCCCCAGAGCTGAGCTAACAGAAGCCTATGAGCATATGTTCTCTTGTCTATTGTCAGAGCTACAAATCAAAACTGTGATTCATGTGAAACTGTACATTTTCTGTATTAGACCCCAGCTTACTTCAGTACTGTAAAGGTTTGGTGTTAACTACTGTGAAATACTGACATCTAAAATGCAAAATATGAGCACTGAAGATGACAGAAAAGCTTTATATAAAGAACTCTGCCAAGAACAAAAAAAAAAATCACTTTGAAAGGAAAGGAAAAAGACCTGGTTATTAGTAACAGAAGCTAGATTTAATATTATATCATCTTGACCAGCCACTTCATTTGAAGCATTTACGGAGGCATTCCTCGGTCTATGCATGTGAGTGTGCGTGCGTGTGGGTGCATGTGGGATGCAGCCCTGAGGGCAGAAATGTACAAGACAGAGCTGGACCAGACCTTGTCCTGCTGTCCAGTCCGTCCCACAGCAGGACCTGCTCTAGCTCAACCAGTCCTGACACTTTTTTACTGACTACTTGACTCTCTTGAAATGAGAGCAGGGCAAATGTTTGGTTACCGATTACTGCTTTTATGAGTTCCCAGTTCTGCAGGCTTTCATCTGGCCGTGAATCTGCAGTGAACGTAACTGCTTACACACACTCCCTGTGGAGGGAGAGGAGGGAGAAGATATCCAAAGGGAAGTGAGAGCTTTGTTGAATGTGGAAACCAGCCTAAGTGAAAAGTCTCATGACAAATCAAGCAAAGCAGATCCAATTCACAGCTCGGGATCCTGTTCGGGTGAGAAAGGAGAATGAGAGTCTCTCAAAGGAGAGTTTAGGTGGGAAAAGGAACAGAGGAGAAAGAGACATGGATACCCATAGCTGAAAGTCTGAAGGGCCTGGCAGGAGCTCTGACTCCAGGGTGGAGGAGGGGGTTTTGGAGTGGGAGACACGACAAGGAGTGAAACACAAGAGAAAGAAGAAATAGAGAAATGGAATATGGTAGAAAAATGAAAAGATGGAGCTGGCAGCAAGTATTCCAATCCGTAATACAAGTAGGACTTGTGCCAAGTAGGACTTGGGCATCTGGATGACCAGACCCTACCATAGTTCTGACCCTGGATACAGAGGGAGGAAGAGTGAGACCCATATCTTCCCGAGGACACGAGGAGGAGACCTCAGGCAGCATCTGTCTGCTGGACCTTTAAATGCTGGTCCCTTTTGCCTTTGTATTGGTTTCCATATGGTGAACCAAGAGACAGGCCAACTGCCTTGCCTTAATGTATTTTTCAACACATGACAGCAGCATTAGAGCAGGGGGGATGGGGACAACACGCATAGGGTCATCATTTTAAGACCTGTATTAGCTGGAAGTGGTAACCCACCTTCATTATGTGTTTTGGGGACAGAGTTATTTTGAGACCTGAAACAAAGCAAATGCGAGCTTTTTTCAATGGCTGATAAGGGAGTTTGATTTTCTTGATGACTTCATATTCCAGCCCTTCTGCCAAAGTTGTCCATAAAGCAGGCTGCTGTTCCATTTTGATGGGGGGAGATTTTTGCTGTCAATGCCTCTGCCTCAGCAGCGATTCAAACTCAGATGCAGTCGCACCGTGTTTCTCCTGCAGCAGCATCTTAAACTCTTGTTCTAGACAGAAACTGTTGCTGAACATGTGATACTACAATTTAAATATATTTTAATGGCCGCTAGGAAAAAACATTTTACCCAAAATGAAACAGATGGACTAAGCATTTCCCTGATTTTGCTTAGCAAAGACAGCTGGGGGATTTACAGTTGGGAACACAAGGATTTTCAGTTTCTTAACTAACAATGGATGGTTTTCAGCCAGTCTGACTGCCAGTGTTATTCTCATTTTGTGATGGCAGCCCAAAGAAAGCAGCATAGTATGGCCTGGAACAGCCTCAGGGGAAAGTCACATGCTGGAAGGACTGTGGTATCAGCTCCCTGAAAAGGGCTGGTGATAGAGCTACAGACTCTGCAGACTTCCTCCACTTCACACAGCAGTGATACTGGGTTACAGCAAATCTTTTGGCATCAGATAAAACCCAGCTGTTTCATATTACCTCCTACAAACTTCTGGTTAGAAAAATGGCTACATGCAAATCGCATATTCCTTCACTCAGAGCTGGTCTCCTGCATCTTGCTGGGCCTGAATTAGATCCAAGCAACAGCTTGCTGAATTCAGTAGGTTATCTCTGAGGCTTGGCTGCCTGTTGGCAAGCTCTGAGCATTGACTCAGGGAGAGCACATAAGCCCTGAAATAAGCTTAGCAAGGCAAGATACAAACCCTTTCACGGGGTCCTTTAGATGTCCTCTGGCTGAGCAAGATATGGGGGGTGAGCCAGGATGCTCACAAAAAGTCAGGTCTTGGCATCAGCCAGGCGGAACAGATGTGTGACCCATTTGTGGTCCAGAGGCCAATCTCTGGTATCAGCTCCTTAAGCTGCGGGGGTGGCTCATGAAGCCGGAGCTGACCTCTGACTAGCGTATCCCCATTGCTAACAACTCTCACAGTTTTTGACTCTCCAGTCTTTGGTGCTGGGACTGCACTGTCCTCCTGAGGTAGAGGAAGGTCCCTGTTTCTAAAAGCTCTTTAAAACCTGAGTAGTAAGGAGTTCAAACATCAACAGGCATCTGTAAAAATCCATGAGTTTTTTTAAGCTCTCATGATTCAGAGGGGCTCAGCTCATCACTTCATAATGTTTGTGGCAGGCAATGCTGCCTGCTGATGTATCACACAGGCCTGGGCTTTCATATAAGCACAGAAAAACAGTTATCTAGTCAGCGGCCCAGCAAAATGGAGTAAGAGAAAAGCCTGCCTTGAACATCACCAAACCAACATGTCACAGCAGCACCCCAAACTTAAGTTTTCACCTCAACCTGGCAAGCTCTTCAGCAGACTTAAGGCTGTCAGTCTGGGAGATTTGATTGGCTTCTGGAAAATTATTTCCATATGAGAGAAGAAGACGAAAAGCTGTACACAGGAATAGGGTCTGAATCTACAGATTACAGGTAACTACACAGCTTGACTCTCAGATCAGTGGCTGGGAATACAACACTGTCAGTTAGGAAAATCCTATAATTTATAGCATACACAGTCAGAATTCAAATCAACAGAAAAATGAGGAACCCCACAGTGTCATTAGTACGGGTTCCCATTATAAAATGAGCTCCATTTTTCTTCTGAAGCAATGCATCTTCTTCTAAGACCCATGCTGTTGCTGAGAGACATCTCTCTTATTTTCAGTGTTCTGGGACAGCCGTTTCCCACTCCACCCATTATTAGTCCAGAGACTGATGTGGAGCTCAAGGGATCCCAGATGTTTACATCTCTGTGATCCAATATCAGATGGACTCAGTTAACTAATGAAAGATGGCTGTCTAATAAAAGATGGGATCTCTCCTTTCCACTCATCACCAGTATAAATACAGATTCCCTGCAGGGACTTCACAGCTCCGTTCATGATGAGCAAGCCAAGCCATGTCATCTCACACCATAAATCTGAGGAAGTACCAACTCTGAAAATAGGACTGGAAAAGATCCTCAAGAGAGCATCTACACCACCCCATTGCCTTAAGGCAATTAGCTCAGTAAAGTTAAACCGCTCCTGAGAGATGTTTATCTAACCTGTGCTTAAAAGCCTCCTATGACAGAATACCACTGCCTTCATAGATGGAAAGTTAAGACTTTTTACTGAAGCTTAAACTAAGACTCCTTTGCAGTGATTTAAACCAATTACTTCTTGTTTCAGCTACAGTAGATATGACAAAAAAAAAAAAATTATTCTCTCACTTTGCAGCAATTCCTGATCTTTGTGAAAGGCTCTTCTCTAGGGCTATGCTCTTTCAGCTTCCATCAACATTTCTGCAACTCAGCAAGTTTTCTGACTCCTTGCTTGTTCTCCTCACTCTCGTCTGGATTTCTTCCAGGTGGTTTACATCATTATTGGAGTGCAGTGCTGAAAGCTTGACTGTTCTCCAGGTGTGGCCTTCCAGCACAAGATAGAGCAGAAGCATTATTTCAGAAGTCCTATATATGATAGGCCTACTTCTGTATTCTTTGCACTAGCAAGACATAGTTGACTCATGTTCAAGTCTCGCCTCAGACTGCTTTGACTCAATCCCAGTTTTTCTTCTGTGTCGCCACCAGACCCTTTTGTACTTGTGCAGCCAACACTCCTTCCTGAGTTACATCATGTTTGACTGAGAAAATATTAGATTCCAGGAAACCAGAAATCACAATTCTTTTTCCACAGAAAGAACAGATTTGCATCTCTCTGCTTTTTAAAGGATACACGTGGTCAAATTTTAAGACAAAGCAAAAGTAAGACTTGGCATAAATATTTTGGGTGGGAAGAAGTCAATATACCCGTTCCACTTCCGTAGTATTGCTAACAAGCAGCTACAGCTGCCCAAGCTCTGCAGTGCTTTAGCAGCTAAGAACAACACTACTTGACAGCTGAGAGTCAGTCTGCTGGGACCATCACTCACACTTCTCTTTCACAAGGCAAAGCAACTCCTTCTGCCTTTTAGATTACCTTGCAGAGTCAGGCACGTTCAGATCATCCAAAACAAGTAGGATTAATAATGCCTGAGCAAGATGGGAGCATTCAAGAACAATGGCACAAATATTGAGAGCTAGCATGTTGTTCTCCACACCTTGCAAGTTTTTTCCCCAGCATCCCCCAGTCAGGCAGAAGATAGATGTTTCTTTCAAAACCTTCTAAGCAGAGGTGACAGGCAATGCAACCCATAAATCTGAATCCCCAGCTCTCCTGGGTGTCTTGTTTTTTTAGCAGCCCGTGCACGTGACCATGAATGGAACAACAGAAGATGCTCAACAGAAGTTAAAAAAAAAAGGAAATTGTTAATCTACGTCCAGATTCCAGTGAAGATTATGCTTTGGATACTCTCTTCACAGATTTTGTACTCAGATGTACTCAGAGGTGGTGAGTAGCTCAGTGTCATCCAGAAAGACATTTGCTTGCTGTTTGCTCTTTCCCAACAGTAGAAAGCATGTGCAACAGAGGACTCGGTTTGGTAGGTCAGGGGATTTGAATGCACACATTCCAGTGTTTCCTTCTTTATTGAACACTGAAGAAACATGTTCCACACAAGTCACAAGTAGTATGAAGTTTCTGAAGGCATTGAAGTGATGTTAGTGATCTCCTAACATCACTGAACATCTAACTCCAGGGCAAAGCCAGCTTTGAATTGGATCTGATACTCTATGGGACACCTGTGGCAAGAGCAGAGTCAAATCCATAGCTGCTTGGTTACATCAAACCAGACTGTAGGATGCTGCTAGTACTCCCTACCCATTGCAAGCTCCATGCCCAGGTCCATGTTAAAAGGTGCTAATTGCTTGCAGAGCAGGTAGGTCCCTCACTCTCCAAGACTATCAGTGATGGCATAAAGCCTGTTATGTATGCTGCTATGTGAGATCTTCAGGCAAGCACGGGTTCCAAGTGTACCTTTGAAGTGCAGGTGGAGTGGCCAGGCACAAACATGCAGCATCCACCTTCATTGAATAGTGTGTTGCACATACAAACTCAGCCTGTCCTCATAACCCAACTTGGTGGGGCTCAGCTTCTGCACAAAGAGGAAATAATCCAAACACCACTCTTGATGGCAGCAGGGAGACATCTAAAAAAATCTTAAGTATCCATGGGAAATTCATGGGAATTTAGCCTGAAAATGTGGGCTGGATCCAGACAAAATGGTGGCATCTCCCCAAGGCATTGAAGAAAATAATGCTGATTAAAGTAGCTGAGGGTCTGGCACATGGCTACATTGCTGAAAAGTAGCTCGAAGGGGAAGAAAAGTTGCACAGAGCAGTAGAAGCTGGACTTCTCTCCTAGTTCTGCAGCTCCCTCTTTTACTTGGCCCATGTCAGAAAGCTGTGCTGGGCCTCATTTCTCACCGCATTGAACTAGCCCCATCTTCTGTTGCTGGGTATGGAAGAATTCAGCAAATAATGTTTCCAGCACACTTTCGAAGGGACTCTAGGAGCATGAAGTATTGTTGCTGCTGCTGTTAGAAACAAGAACACAGTCTGCTGCTGAATAATTCATTTGATGTGAAAAACAGCCAGCGAGTTGTTGAACAAAAATGCTGTACAATGAGACATAATTACAGAGTGGTTGCAGGGAGCAGGATACAGATGGAGCTCTCAGGTTGGCTGGTGGTGACGTCAGGCCACAGACAAGCATGGAGGTGTGTTGGGTTGCATACTTCATTTTCTGAATTATTATAACACTTTGCCTTTAACCTTTGAGATCTCAAAGGACTATCTGATTTGGAGTGACCACCTCTAGTGGAGAAAGGGGATTCAATGTCCCCAGCTTTTTGGGGGACCTTTGTGTTAAGAGTGTAGAAGCAGTAACTACTGCTGACTGGGAGGTACTGACCGGACACAGTAATACTGTTTTTTTATTGACAGGAGGAATGGGGAGAGCTGCTCATTCCTAACAAGCACGCCATGTTGTGGACACCAAAGCTTTCTGTGGCAGTTTTTTAAAATGCCAAGGAGATTCCCTGCCTCGAAGAGCTGTTTGAAAAAAAGATACCAGGAAGTGCAGAGCCCAGCCTGCAGTGTGGGAGCTCTACAGCCAAGTCTCTGTTCTTCATCAAGTCACACGGAAAACCTCCCTCTGCTCTGGCTTGGGAAGAAAACCCATTCCTGTCCCTAAGGTTGTATCCTTTCCTCACACACAGTCAATCATTGGCTTGAAAGTGGATATGAGACCTCAACAACTCCTGCAAAACTGTATTGTCATTTATGTGCACAGAGCTGCGGTGCCCTGATTCTTGTCCAGGGACTGTGAAAGCTTGCAGTGTACCAGCAAAAATCAGACACTAAAGCAAAAACTAAACCAGAAACTGAGACCTACTTCAGCTCACTTATCATCAGAGTAAACAAAACACAGAACTTCCAGATATTACTGGTGGATTCAAGCTTGGCTTAAGACACTGAAAGACAAAAAGTCCCTCCTGCATCCCAGGTCTCTAGCTCATTCTGGCCTGTGAGCCAGATTCAAGGGATGGGGATCCTGGAAGATATGACTGGCTTGGAGCCAGGGAGAGAAAGTGGAACATGAGAAGAGGCTTTATCATGCATTTTCTTTATAATAGCCAAAATAGCCTTCTGTTCTTTCTCATATATCCTAGGAAGAGCACAACTGAAGTGTGAAGAACTGTTTAATGGATTTAGTAATAGTATCGATCTTTTGTCATTTAAAAAGGGACTCGGAGCTTAATCAGATCTGTAGAAGTGTCTCATTATTTACTTTGCCAAAGGAAAGGATTAGATATCAGAGAAAGAAAAGGCCCTTCAGCAGGCATGGGTTTGCTCTGCGGGATGAAAATCCATCCATTTACTCTTACTCATATATGTATTTAAATGGGAAAGAATCCAAACAACTCGCCATGAGATTCTGCCTGGAGGAATTAATACAGCAGCAATAAAGAGAGGTGGACTCGGCAATGCAGCAAACCAGCTCTTAGCTTTGCAACACCCTGATTTAGCTCTGTAATCTGGTCACCTAAGCATTAACAGTAGAAATTGTATTGCTGGTAACAGCCAGAGACAGACTGAACACATTTTCACCTTCTGAGGTGCCTTCCTGCTACTGAGATACAAAGCAATGTTTACTTGCAAGCTGAACACATCTGACCGGGAAGCAACACTGAGAAAGAATAAACCAGAAACTCTCTGATGCCATTTTTACAGCCACCTTTGAGATGACAGAAAATTCGCTCGTCCATTGCCCATAATGCCCCCTCAGGAAACACCGAGATAGTTTCATTTCCTTGACACATGAAGCCATAACTCCCCGATCTATCTTTCAGGGTGGCTGCAGATGCGGTGGCCAGTTTGTGTATCTGTGTCGTGGCACTACTGAAGCCATGCTCACATGGCGTAGAGGTTGGAGAATTGGCTAGTCAACATGAGCTGGCTCTACCAGAATTGAGCAAAATATTTCAGGTTGAACATAAACAGTGACTTTGCAGTGAGAATTTTTTTGTTAACATCTCAGAAATTCTCAATATCATAGAATCATAGAATCATAGAATGCTTTGGGTTGGAAGGGACATTTAGAGGTCATCTAGCCCAGCCTCCCTGCAGTGAGCAGGGACATCATCAACTAGATCAGGTTGCTCAGAGCCCCGTCCAACCTGACCTTGAATGTTTCCAGGGATGGGGCCTCCACTACCTCTCTGGGCAACCTGTTCCAGTGCTTCACCACCCTCACTGTAAAAAATTTCTTCCTTATATCTAGCCTAAATCTACCCTCCTTTAGTTTAAAACCATTACCCTTTGTCCTGTCACAACAGGCCTTGCTAAAAAGACTGTCCCCATCTTTCCTGTAGGCCCCCTTTAAGTACTGAAAGGCCGCAATAAGGTCTCCCCGCAGCCTTCTCTTCTCCAGGCTGAACAGCCCCAACTCTCTCAGCCTGTCCTCGTAGGAGAGGTGCTCCAGCCCTCGGATCATCCTTGTGGCCCTCTTCTGGACCCGCTCCAACAGCTCCATGTCCTTCTTGTGCTGAGGGCTCCAGAGCTGGACGCAGTACTCCAGGTGGGGTCTCACCAGAGCCGAGTAGAGGGGCAGAATCACCTCCCTCGACCTGCTGGCCACGCTGCTTTTGATGCAGCCCAGGATACGGTTGGCCTTCTGGGCTGCAAGCGCACACTGTTGGCTCATGTCCAGCTTTTCATCCATCAGTACCCCCAAGTCCTTCTCCGCAGGGCTGCTCTCAATCCCCTCATCCCCCAGCCTGTATTGATATCGGGGGTTGCCCCGGCCCAGGTGCAGGACCTTGCACTTGGCCTTGTTGAACCTCATGAGGTTTGCACAGGCCCACCTCTCCAGCCTGTCCAGGTCCCTCTGGATGACATCCCGTCCCTCAGGCGTGTCAACTGCACCACTCACCTTGGAATATATTCCGGGATAGGCACACACGCATATGTACTTGCAGGATAACTACAATGAATAATCTGGTTTGATTTGGCTCACAGGAGATACCTTAAACGGCTAATCCAATTCCATGCAAACTCTACGCAAGTTTCTACCTCTGAATCCCACAAACAATAGAGGGAATTCAAGAGCCTCTGAATTTCCCATCACTGGAAAGATTTCTCATTAGTTTTCTTTCATGTACTTTTTGGAGACTTTTACTCAAAACACTTCACTATTTAATACACAAAGCTTGTAGGTGGCTTGCTTTCTTGGATCAATATTGATCTACCTTGATCAACACTGCCATCGTACTTGTTCATCCCGATCCACACTTGCACTTAGTTGTGGGTTTGCCATTGCCCTGGCAGGTTTGCAGAGAAGATAATGGAACGTTATTTGGGACCTGGAGGTTTTGGACATCCCCTGTCTCCCAAACGCATATGTGAGGAAAGGAAGGCGCACAAAACCAAGTGACCAAGAAGGGGTTAATCCTTTCATTTTCTAACAGTAAGGAACCTTCTTCCAGGGCAGAGGTGGGTTAGCAGCGTATCTGCTTGGAACAGCACAGGCAGGCAATCCCAACGTGGCCTTCAAAGCACAGGAACATCGCTGTGAACCAGAGGCAACTTCAGCATGGCAGGAAGAGCCACTGCCAAATTTTAAGAGAAGTCTGAAAGCGGCTATCCATCAAGCCTGCAGCCTGTGCCAAAGTGGTGGAGAGCAGCCGTGGGTGTACCGCTCTGCCACGGGGAGCTCTGGCGTTTGAGAAATATCCCCCCAGGCTGGTGGCAAGCTCCCAGGGTGAATGGGCAAGCTGGCAGCAACTGCTGGGGAGGCAGAGGGTGAGGAGGAAGGGATGGTGGGAGTGTAAATT
Source organism: Balaeniceps rex (assembly GCA_013401315.1). NCBI lineage: Eukaryota > Metazoa > Chordata > Aves > Pelecaniformes > Balaenicipitidae > Balaeniceps > Balaeniceps rex. The sequence goes on from VYZW01012743.1 coordinate 162,707, forward strand.
CTCACTCCTTGTATAACCAGTGGATTTCACCCGGCAGTCACTGACGGATGATAAATTTAGCAGAAAAGGAACACCATTTTTTTTACTGTTCCTATTAAGAAGGTGACAGCATTGGAAAGGTGCTATTTATTATTTACCTACACTGCAGTATGTTACATACTTTAGTCTGACGTTAGAGTCCAGTATCTCAGAGATATTTTAAGAAGCCTGTACCTTTGAAATTCTGATGTAGATTCAAAAATCTCACAGAGGCAGGAGTATCCAGCAGCTACAAATACATTTTCTGATTACAGGAGTCCCAAGTGAAGAGCAGCTTTATCTAAAAAGAGAACTTTCCCCTTATGCTCAACCATCTATTTCATACAATAATTGAATGTCTGCCGAAGAACTGTCTTGTCATCTGTTGCAATAAAAAGAATATGTTTGATCATAGCTTGGCTGTGCTTACTGAAATGCTGCAGCCTGCAGCCTTGAGGGCAGAAAGCATGACAGCCTCCTCCTCAGAGCACCCCTCATTGATACAGAAATGTTTTCATTCCCTTGCAGGTTTTTTCTACAGCGCCAGAGCACTTCCCTTCCTAAGGCAAAAAGTCTTCAAGCTCTGCTTGAAGCTCTGCTTCCACTGTCAGAGTATTTCTTACAGGGGTACCTTGGGCTTTCGATCAGGTTTGTAACCTCCCCTCCAGATTTCATGCTCTGTATTATATCCACAATCGACTACAAAAATAGATGGCATTTTTGACTTCCAGAGTTCAGTCTGAACCATACTGACTTAGCAGGAGCGGGGGAGATGTGGTGAATTCATCTTAGCTTGTATTGTCTCTGCACTGCACATTTTTAGCTGTCGGAGGACCCGCCATTTTATGAAAGCAAACTACTGCAACAACAACCAGAAAGCAGCTAAATGCTTTACTTCTATTTTTTCACTTGTCATCAGATTTAATCTAAATGAAGTCTTATGGCCTGAAAACAGATATTCCCTAGAAGTGTAGAAAAATCAGCAAAAGTAAACTGCCTTTTTTAGAACTGTATTCTATAGTAAGCAAGTGTTACTAGGAGTGTTAATATCATTAGGAGTGAGGAGAGAATTTTGTTTTGGTTTTAATTCGTGATTTCGTGATGCTGAGAAACGTACCACAGTTGTTCTGGGTTGTTCTCCAGCAGCTGCTGCAACACCAGCTATAACTCCCTCCCAGAAATCACAAAGAATGGGTGTGCTGTCCTGAGCTGGATGCGGATGCCTCCCCAACACACACATGCTCGGGTGCACGTGTGGGAAAGGATGTGAATGCTCAGGCACGTACACACACTTTAGAGGTATTTTATATTTCCCTCAACCTTATCCCATCTGCAAAAGGAGGTTGTTGAATCCTGGCCTATGGAGCTCAGTGCATAGTTTCCTTGGCTATTTGCTCCCTCGCTTAAACTGATCTTAGTTCTATATCAGACTTCCTCTCATGTAGATTAAGTTCATCAATTTTTGTTTTGACCTGGGGGACCCAACGACACCAACAGATGCCTGGTCTCTTGCCTGGCCCCTGTTCTCCATCTTAGAGAAGCATGTCTCTCAGCCATTCTCACCAGCTCAGCTATTCCCACTCTGCCCTCAGCCCTAGGCAATATGAGTGGAGTGCCAAACCTTTTACATTTTGTTGTTCTTTGGTATGAGCCCGAGGTTGTTTATTGGAGTGATGCCCAGAATGTCATCTGTCTTTGTTGAATGCACATAGGTAATAGGCAGAGAAGGACATGCCCAGGAAAATATGGGATCTCTCCCTCCCCTTGCCGTTCAAGGCGAGATGCTTCTATCCTCTCCTTTAATTTAAAGTTGTGCCAAGGTGTTGACTTGCCTCTCTCCTTCCTCTCTACAGGTGCAGTTAGAAGAGAGGATGTTATCTAGCACACCAACCATCTACCTGTTAGGGGAGGTCAGAAATTATTTTCCTCTCCTTGTCCCCAGCTGGAGCTAGAACAGCAAAAAGACTGGGTATAAGAAGGATGTATTCACCCCATAACGCCAACCAGAGGGGCATTAAATGGGAGCAAGACTTAGAAATCGGCACTGAGTAGCTGTTATGAGCACCTGGTGCTTCACAAAGTGAAGCCCATCTCCAATGTGCAGAAGAGCATCAAAGACCAGCTTCCACTATGCACAAAGGCAAAATCACCTTTAGTTCCCTGGGCTCCTGTCCCCTCACTCACTTCCCCTTCAGTGGAGGACACATGAACTTACAGTGACAGCTCGTGACTTAAGTCCATCTCTCCTGCATCATTCACCTCCTTTAGCTGCTCTGCTGGGCCCTAAGTGGTGTTGAGCTGTTGAGCAGAGTGGGACTTTTCCTCCCCAGGTTATGAAGGAGAGCCCTGCCGCTTTCTCCACCAAAAGGTATTTTGCCGTTTTCCCTTTTATGTTAGCATTCATTGTTAATCCACAGGCAACTCTATTTCCAGCCTCAGGTCCTTTTCTGAGGTTCTGCTTCTCAACCAGCATTTTCCTGCTCCTTTCACATCTGTAGAGCTTATTCCTTTCCTTTGAATCAATATAGCTTTATTTAGGATGGCATCTTTCATAGAAACTGCATCCTCAACTGCCTGGGAATAACTCCAGATCATGGCGTGAATCTCAGACAAATTACTGCAAGCAATAAATATTGTATGGAGTGAAAGCATTCAGTCACACTGTATTTTGTCTCACTAAACCTCATGTTATTGATTCCTTACCTTTTCTGCAGCTCATAGATTTCATATCTGCATACTTTTCCTCTCCCCTCAAACACTGATATTACCCAGCTTTGTCCTTTATGCGGGTCTGATTACAGCCACATGAAATCTTGAGGAAGGAAGATGCTCTCAATTAAAATATGTGCCCAGCCTATATTCACAATAGGCATTTGAGATGCCCAGCTAGATAGCTCTCTACCTCCCAGTATACCCAATTTCATTAGTTCCACCTAATTTATCTAAAGTATTGCTTATTCAGAATTGGTTCTGAGCATTGACCCCAGGATATCAGCACTGGTGTGTAACATGCTACTGTAAGAAGTACCAGTATCATACACTGAAGGACTAGTACCTGCCCCGAAGAAGACGTCTTAAGCCCAGGCTTGTCCAGTCTTCCCAGGTCAGTAACATCAGGCAAATGGCCAAACTGCAGTAGGAAGAGGATGAAAGGCATATAGGTGGCCTCCTGGAGGGCACTAGAAGGAAAAATGATGGTTCTTCCCCAGCAAAGCTTCAGACCCATCTATATCCTCTCCCTATACATCCCTATGGCAACCTCCCAGCCACCGCCTCCCTGTCTCCACACACACTCATGCAGAGGTACCAGTACTGACTTTTCCAGAGGCATCTCCTGTATGCTGAGGATTGTCCACCAGAAATGTGAGCAAAATAGAGGGCAAAATGGGAAGAAGAGCCTCTGGCATTAAGATCTGGTTGGTTTTATATGACCAGAGTGTGTGAGAACAAGGATGAAAAAGCATTAGCACGTGCAGTGAAAACTAGAAGAAACAAAGACCCCCATGTACTCCGATCCCACAATAATTTGGATCCCCTCAGGACTCACGGATGTTAAGGACAGGTCACTCGCCCTGCCCACCAGATTGCGTGGCAGATAACCACCATCTGCCACAGGGTACCAGTACCTGGCTGAATCCCTGGGTCTGGTGGGCTCAGGAGGACCAAAGCACTTCTCCGAAGGGCCGGGAGACCCTGCCACCCCCACCATGGGGTGGGGGGGACAAGTAAACACTGCACGGAGACACACACACCTTCGGTGGCGTGCATAAGGGAACCCATGGCTCAGCTTACGTGGGCTCAGCACTCCAGTTCAGAGATGCTACATGTAACGTACAGCACCGCTGAGGGATGACAGTTATTTTAAGCTGACACTCACCGCTTATTTTAAGCTTTGACCAAGAGAAATGCTTTATCATTCTGTACTCACACACCTGTCAGTAACTTCCCTTTTATTAGCTAAAGCCCACGAAACTCACAACAAAAGGTTTGACTGATGCTCTGGGTAGAATGCAACATTTTCTTAGGAAGCAATTATTGAAAACCAAAAATAGCCTCAACTTCTGTATGTCATTTTTCTTCTTAATGGGCCATTAAAAGGCTGGTTCTTGTGCTACATTACTCAGTACCTAGCCAGAGCGTTCATCACTTTCCTGGTAGTGCTGCTTTTACTGGAGCATCCTGTGCTTCCCTGTAGACCTCTAGAGATATCCAGCCATTTAATATCATTATCCTTGCTAACAACTGAATATAATTGTCCAAGAGAGCAAGCTAATGTATACCTCAAGCGAAAAACACTTGTAGAAAATCGAAGAAGAGAGCTGCGGCCAGAAAAGGGAATTAAGAGGCAGGACTCCCAGGCTCTACTTTCAGTCCTGCTTAGAGCTTGCACCTTGGGAAAGATTTTTTTAACCTCCTTTGCCTCAAATTCTGAACTGTTGAATGACCCATGGAAGAGGCTTGTTTGGAATATTAAACAGTGTTTGCAAAGATCCTGGATTTAAGGTGCTAAGTGCACACACTAAAAAGTTGGTCTGCACTTCCTATGCCCCTTAATCACAACACTTTCATCCCAAAATGGCGATTCTACCCATTTCTTCCTCCCGCCCTCCATTCTCAAATTCTTCTTCTTATGAGTTTTTCCTCCTTTTTGGTTATTATGTGCACTCATTTAAATTGCAGCCAGAGACGTCTGTAGTGGATGTTAGGAAAGCAATTCTAACAGGAAAGATAGCGAGGTGATGATCATTTTCCCCAGGAAATAAGCACGTAGAAATGCCTGCCCCACAATTACTCTGTGTAGTTGCCAAGTATTCCTGATCCTCAGGCCACACGGCTGGAAAGGAGGTCACGGCAGTGCACTGCCATGGTTTCATGTCCTCGCTGACAGAGTCACTTCACTGCCGTCTCTCAGCCTTCCTGCCTGCAGCATATGCCAGTTAGCTCTTGTCCTTCAGCACGCGGCTTTGCTTTGCCTCCACCAGTTCCTGCACCCAAGGCCAGGAACGACGACGTGCTGCATGGCCTTGCTGAGTCAGAGGCACCATCCTTTTATAAACGTGAGCATGCAGTTCCCTTCCTTGGAGGAAGGCAACTTGCTTCAGTGATCTGCACTTATCTGGCTCTCTCCTTGAATCTAGAGAAAACAAAAGTTCTTGGTTTTGAGATGTGTTGTGGCTTTAACCACCTCAAAAATGTGTAAGGGTAGCCAAAACACAATTCACAGCTCACTGAGGTAATTTGGCCAGTGAACAAATTACAGAAACCAGAAGGGCCAGGAACACATTTTGAGGAGCTGGAAGCACATAATCTGCACATAATTTTGCATTTGAATGCTGATGCTCACTGCCAGAGGAGATCAGCACAAGCCTTAGCCTGTGCCTGGGACAAAAGTGACAACAGGCTGAGCCTTGACAGAGAGAAACAGAAGAAAAAAAAAATAATCAGAAAGGAAAAGCCATTACAGAATCAAATGTAAGCAGCTGCAAGAACATAAGCCCAGTTCTGTGACGGTCATATGCTCACCTTGGTTATTATTTTGTACCTAGTTACCAGTCTGTGATTGGCGCCTATAAATACAGAAAGTCAGCTCAGCTAGAAATAGATGTGATCTACACCAATTAGTATCTCATCCGCTAGAAAATACAGAAAAAGGCACAGCCACATAAGCTGCAAAACTGAGTGCTAGCAGATGAGGCTCTGGAAACGCATCCGAGAAGGTTGGGTGGGAATCAGGGAACTAAATGGGTGCACATGGAAGCAAGAGGAGGACAGGAAGGGCATAGAGGGAGCACGTGGGGAGCTCGTTGCTCCCAGAGTTAGCAATGAGACACAGGGTTTCATGGTGCCTAGTCACCAGACTGGGATGTGCAGGCATCCTTCTGTCTGACCCCTTGCTCTTGACCTACGTGTAAAGCTGCTTTGGATGTGAGAACCAGGAACACCAAAAGCCCGCTGGCACCTGAGAAAGCCAGCATTTTGCAGCTTCTGAAGGCAGTAGGTGCATGCTGGTGAGCCGCCGAATGACTACTGTAAAATTCAAGCCCTCAGTGAAATGCAATTTCTGCACAAGCTGCATGCCGGGTGACGAGAGGGCAGCAAGGTGCAGGGACCGAGCACACACCCACTCCCTGCCGACCCGCAGCTCCCCACCCTGCCTGGGTGACACAGGCCAGAGCCCAGCCGATTCCTCCCCAGCATCCTTTATAGTGTCCTATCTTCTCTGCGGAGCCCCGCTCCGGTGCAGTTCAGAGTGCAGAACCCAGATGGGAGCTCTGGATGTTTTCCTTTCTATCCACAGAAGCCCTTTTATCTTTCCGCTGCCACAGAGGCATGTGGATCCTGACAGGAAAACAATCAGCAAGTCTCTCTATCAGCCAGAGACATCAGGGGCACAGGCATGTTTAAGCCTCACTCCTGTTCCCAGCCTTTATCTGCCCGTATGCAGCTGCGTGACCCTTGGAAGAGCCCAAGCTGCTCCCCTACCCTGTGCTACCTCCAGGATTGGGATCGGCAAACTGCCCAGATCCACTGCGAGACCGCTGTCTGGCGTAACGCCCTGGGAACAGCCCTGCCCTTTTGCCAACCATCTTGGACAAGGGACAGGGGTTGTTGAACAGAAAGGGAGTTGTGACACCCACCGGGCCCTTCGTGACTTGTCACCTCCTAGTGCTGTTCTTCCCACTTCCCCTTCATCTGCACTGAACCAGCACCAAGTGACGTGGCCATCAGAGACTGCTTCTTTGCTAATAGTCATGCAAGAAACCCTTCACCTATTTGTAAATAAAATACTCTGAACGATGAGGGACTGGGGCAAGGAATATAACTAAAAACATAAAATGGGAAAGAAAATACACACGTGTTCCCGGAGTCTTCCAATTCAACCTCCAGAAAGTTATACAAGACGGGCACATCCACTTTCTACTGATGTTCAGAGCTGCTGCACGGTCCTGAAGATAAGGAGCTTTCAGCCCTGGGATAGATGCCTTCAGCCTGTCTCGGCAGTGTCTTTCAGTTCTGCCCAGGAGCGAGGCAACTAGCAGTAAAAAGAGCATGTCATCAGCTGCAATGAAAACCCACCATCACACCTACCAGAAAAGGGAAAGGCTCCAGAGACAAGATGTCCCCTGCTCCCACAGAGAAGCCTCTATCCTCATAAGCCTCCTGAGAGGGTATGGGAGCCCTTTGCTTGCAGGGAGGAAAACTGCGGGTCATGCGCGTTAATGAAGGGTTACCAAGCAATTGCGTGGCTGGGGTGGGAGCAGGTCTGTGCAATGCCCCATTTGCAATGCCCAGATAAAACATCCTTCAGGTGTACAACAGGTCTTGAATGGGGTGGTGGCTTCTGCCTTGCGACTGAGTAGGGGAACCAAAATCTATATAGCACAGAGCCACTCAGTGCTTGGTGCCCAAGAGTGGCTGCTGGTTGCCACATGACCCGAAGCAAATTAAACCCAATGGCCTGTCTGAGCAAGGCTTCTTTTCTATGTTGTCTAATGCCCATGCAGTAAAGGAAGGAATTTTATTTTTGGTCCGTCACTGACACAGCATAGCACTGAGACGTAGATGTGGTAAATTTTCTCGGGCATTAAAGTGATGAAATGAACAGTCATTGCAGCAAATTTTGTCCTTCAAGTTCTTAAGCAGGACACAGACCAGCCCAGACCAGGCTGAGTCATCCAGCCTCACAGCAGCACAAACTTGCTGTCTATACCCTGGGTTGCCTTTTCACGGAAAATCCACCTCCCTACGAGCCTGTCATGGCACAAAGTGTTTAGTAATGAATAATATTTCTGCACCGGTAGGAACAGCCCTCACAGTTTGACGATGCAAACAGTTTTTTCCTGGCAATCCACAGTGCAGCTGCCAGAAGCTACCAATCTGAGCCGGAGCCTTGGTGTTATTTTAAGTCCTGTTCGCAGCTGCAGCCGCACTGTGTTCGCCCAAACCCTTCCTTCTAGAAAGGAAGAAAACTATCCTGGCAGTATGGTGACTTTCAGGGAGATCAGGTGTCGACTCTCTCCCAGCGTGTGGTGAGGATAAAATTAATCCACGCTTTAGCACAGCTGGTGAAGAATCCTATACACCTAGCGTGTTCAAATCCATGTATTTTGCCTGCCCCTTTAACTCTAAATTTAATACACATCCCTCAAACTCCAGCCTGATGCCAGGACAGTGTTCGTTCCTACCACAGAACAAAAATGTGGCGCAGTCACTGAGCTGTATTAAAAGCCAAAGGTTTTAATAGCACTGTAAGCGAGGATGAATGAGGTCTTCGAGGGATAGGAGGTCGGTGTCAGACTGCCACAGAGCAGAATGCCAAGAAGAATTTGTGCATTTCTGACTCACCTGTGGCTAGGTAGCCAGCCCCTCCGCACACCTGCATAGACCCAGGTGTGGGCCTCAGAGTGACTTCCCAGTTTATTGTTTTCCTGAGTAGAATTGAGGTTGAGGTGAAGAGCTCCAGACACACAGAGGGAGCGTTCATGCTGTGGGGTCAAACCGTGGCTAACAGTGACACCCCGGGCGTACGACCCATGCAGTAAGAGCACACTGCGCACACATGTGCTATTCCACGCACAGGCAGGAGCAAGCAAAGGAAAGACCCAGGTGTGCTGCACTTAACTGAGGGCTCTGTACTGCTCGCAAGCTTGGTGATGTGCACACACACTGGAAAAGAGTGATGAAGTCAAGGGCTCTGCTTCAGGGTCACCAAGCGCCTCTGGCCAAGTCCTGCTGCTTTTCTCCTCCCCTGCCTGTGTTGAAAAGCTTAGACACGTCCACCAGGTACCTCGGTATGACGGTAGCAGGTGCCAGGCAAATGCCCTTGAATGATGAGAAAAACGATGCCCTTCCTAAGGTATGGGGGGGTCAGAGGCTGGAGCGTGGCCCCCCTGCCGCCCTCTTGCGCCCCGTGGTACCTCTGTGCTCCCTCCTGTGGTCTGCTTGGCGGCATGGCCCACCCGAGGGACACCCCACCTGGGGCGGGAGCCAGACCTGCACCCCTGCAGGGCCTGAGCAGCTTAACCCTCTGTCCCATCAAAGCCTCGGGTGGGATGCGAATAGACCCAACCGCGGGTCACAGGCAGTACCTGCAAAACCTTTTGGGATGCCAGCAGAGAGGTTTACCTCCCCATGTGCACAGTTACCACAGGACACAAACCCAAACAGCTTCTGTTTTAACTACCCATCAAGAGAAAGACTCAACTATCATCTCAGTCAGTTTAGCAAAGGGTCACTTGAGACAAAACAAAACTGAGGGTGGTGAAGCACTAGAACAGGTTGCCCAGAGAGGTAGTGGAGGCCCCATCCCTAGAAACATTCAAGGTCAGGTTGGACGGGGCTCTGAGCAACCTGGTCTAGTTAAAGATGTCCCTGCTCACTGCAGGGGGGTTGGACTAGATGACCTCTAGAGGTCCCTTCCAACCCAAAGCATTCTATGATTCTATGATTCTATGAAAGGTGAGAGCCTTGTATAATCTAAATCACATTTACTCCCACACACAGAGTAAATAAAAAATATCTGGTATATTGTGCACCATGGTCTGCTGAGAAGTATGTGTGTAATAAACATTCCCATTCTAAAAACGGTTAAAGGAGGAGTGCAATGAGCCATGTAGGAACCACATCAGGAAGATGAATCCAAGCACTCAGCCAGCTCTAAGGTCTCCCAGCTTCAGTCTGCTTTCCTATGGTGGATCTCGGCAGTCAATACTAGCAAACTGAAGCAGACCCGTTGGCAAAGAAAATGTCTGTGTGAGTTAAAGGAGTAGGTGATGGCACTTAAAGTGATGGTTTACATAGTGCTTCAGTCACAAAAGAGAGGCTGATGGGACATTGCTGCCCAGCATGCCTTGCTCTCAGCTGGTTTCGTTTAGAGTATATACAAGCAACATCCCGATGTACACCAAAACCTCCGGAGAAGAAAAGTTTACAAAGGGTCTGCCACAAGGTTAAGACTGCTGGTCTGAGATGGAGCCCAAAGTGGTAAGAACTGCAGCAAAATGAGGCGGTTTGGACATGCCATACAGCCCCGAGGGGAATTTTCTATTGGATGAGAAAAAACAGGAGTTGCACAGAGCTGGTCAGGTCCTTGGGTTTCCTTAGCCACATGATCCCAAAGCTCTGCTCTTATTCTAGAAAGCTTGTGCAAGCTTGCCAACTGTTACCCAACCACTGCATGGTTTAGATGAGGAAAGGAAAACCTTTTCCAATGCCTTTACCGGTTGCTCATGCAATAATTAACATTATTGATGCTCAAAGGCTCTCATGGCAGCTTCTGCCTTGGCCCTCCCTAGTCCCAAAAGGCCAGTTGTTCTGGAGAGATATTAGATGGCAGTTACATCCTGAAGACTGTGTAGATACAAGTCCAGAAAGGACTTGCATAAGTAGCAGGTTATTACAGCAAATTCTTAGGCTCTCCAGCAACTTTCAGTTTTGCACTGTCCAACAACTTTTTTTAAAAAATCTCTTCCATGTTTAGTTGGATGGGAAAGAATTTGTGATCAAGAGGTAGGCAAGAGTTTTTGTGGCAGCTGTTCAAGTTGAGGAACCCTGAAGACTAAGTTGCTGTGATGCTATTTCAGAATTAAGAACGGATAATGTTGATTCCTCATCCATGTCTCTAGGCAGGAGGAGAATGATGGACATTGCTTGAAATAGCACTGCTCGAGGGTATGTGTATAATCAGGGAGAAAAAAAGCAGCTGCCCTACCTTGCATGTAATTTGTGAAGGGAAAAATACTTGAGGCTAACCCAGAAGAGCTCACATGTGGCTGCAAGAACAGCGTGGTCCTAATGGCAGAATTGCATGCAGGCGAGAAATCAGTTGGCAAACACTTTTACGACAGACTGCTCCAGAGAAAGCTTTCTGGTTGCAGAAAAGTAGCTTGGATTATAAAGACGGAAAATTGCATGGAGGAGGAGAAAGCCAGCGGAGGATGGTTTTTAATCGCAGCTGTTTGTACTGGAGACACTAAACACTGAGGATGCAGGAGCTGCTTCTTCCACCAGACTCGGGAAAAGTGGATGTTCTGAAACCCCCAGTGGTAGTGAAAGTTCCCGGGTCCTGGCCCTCCTCTCCTCCTCTAACTGCACTTGATTACAATGATGAACTACAGAACAAGACAAACACAAACAAAGATAATTGTGAACTATAATGGATTTGTCATTGGATAGGCGTCTGCCCCCTGAGTACCCAACAGCCTCTGTAACTTCTTTTCCCCCTTCTACAGGTTTGGCTGCTTGGGCTCAAGGACAGTTCAGAGAGATGCAACTTAATTAAGGAAACCAACATGTTACAGATATAAACTTGATACCACTGAAGATAATTGCCACCAGCAGCAGTGGTTCTTCAGGCTCTTCAGAAAACCTTCACTTGCTGTGTGACTATATGGATGGTTTTACTAGACGAGTAGAATAAAGTTTTTAAACTAATAAAGCTATGTGTGTATACCTGGAAGTCTTGCTCATGAGTTAGCAACATTACTGGTGCAATACCTCCTAAGGAGAGAATTTGGTTTTGCCTTGGGCAGCTCTGAATTTAAAATCCTTTCAGTGCTGACTTGAGATAGTCCTGAAACTGCCCCAGAAATAACAAATGCAAAAGTAGCAGAAATTACAGCTGTGCTACAGAGCCTGCCTGAAAGGCCCTTCCTGCCCAGATACACCACAGACATTTGCTTGTTTGGAAGACGATGCAGTGAGATAATTGGGCCAATAGGGACAAGGTTCTCAGTCAGTTTGGCAGGGGATGAGACCTCAAGCTGATGATGGGGTACCTCGTTCTGCTGCCACACCTCCTTCTTGTCACTCTAGTCATTTACCCTGCTCTTTCTACCCTCAGAGAGAGATGCAAATTCTACCTCTCTTTCACACCAGATAGAGCGTGAAAACGCTAGGTTTGGTCTTTCTTGGAAACCTGCTTTCTCTGGCTTCAAAATCACCCTGAGCAGATCAGTATTTCAGGGTTGGCTTGCTTTTCAACTCCAGCAGAGCAGGAACTGGACTTTCCTCCACCGATGCTGCAACATGTTAACATGCGAGCGGTGACCAGTCACCCCTGGAGAGACAATGGCACAGCAGCAGAGGCAAGTACAGAGACTTTAAGGCAACGGACCTAGAAGGCTCGTTTAGGAGGGCTCTGGGAGCAGAAGCTTTGGCCAGGGTAGAAGATAGGAAATTTGAATTGAGTGAGGCTAGACCTGGAAAAGGGCAGAGAAGCAGCCCCTGTGAAGAGTGAGAGCTCTGTCTTAGGATAAGGAGGAAACAGACTGTGCTGAATGTGGAGGTCTTTGGGACAAGAGGGAGTGGACGTTAGGACCCCAAGTTCTGTTTTGCTGTCGGAAACCAGCTGCATGATCGCTATCAGCCAGGGTATTTCCTCTTCTGTAGCAACTCCGCTGGTTTCTCCTTATTTCCTGTAGCATCCCAGCAAAGCTCTGACTCACATTCTCCTTGGTGCTGGTTCCTGTTCCTCCCATCCCCTCTCTTCTGTGGGTAGACAAACATAAACAAACCACCTCCCACCTTTCCCCTCCTCCACCACCACCCACCCCAGATCAGAACTCTTCTTTTGCCCCAGTTTCTCCAGTCACAAGTCATCATCACAAGCCATATCAAGAACAATTCTCCTTTAGAATGCACACCAGCTTAGAAGATCCTCTTACCTCTAACGGGGTCCTGCAAGATCTGGTCATAGAGGTGGGGGTATCTGTAGAAAAAACTAGAGAGCCAGATACAACTGCAGGAAGATCACCAAAAATGCCAGACTACTGCAAAAATAGTAAGTTCTTTGCACAATGATCAGTTCTGCAACTACTGACTCAGGGTCCCACTGGAGAACACGATGGCGTAAGATGTTCGCACCCATCAGAGCTGGCTCTTTTAATATTGTCTGCAATCTGTGACAGGTAACGCCATTCATGCTTTTTCAAATATTCAAACCCATGTTTTATTATTAAAGTTAAGATGCTAGATTTTGGTAGAAAGGAATAAAATTCAGAACAAATTTTGCAGGCATGAAGTGTACAGGCTTTGGTTATATTTAGTAACACGATTATGGTTTTGTTCTACTTTGTGTTGGAGTGCTATCAGTTGATCCTGCCTCTTTTCATTCCACTTGGATTTGTTCTTTGTTAAATTAATGAGGACTTAACAGAAAGTAAATCACATGCCATTTAATAAGGTTTCAGATTAACTAGTAAAGAGCCACAAAGCATGTTGAAGTCTACTTGAAAGCCCCACAGCTCTGCTCATCCCTAGTCACAATTGTTTCCCAAGCAAACTGTAGCGTCAATTGTGTTCAAGCATGAAGATGAAGCTTAACCCTTTTAAGATACTCCAATGTTTGGTGTTGCCATATTCACTCCAGCATTTTTTCTAAAGCCTAGTCTCCTTGAGCTTGACACCAATTTGCCTGCAAACCTCTCATGTTACAATTCATTAGGTTCTTGCAAAGCCTAGCTTTAGTGGGACAGCCTCTCCCTTTTCTTCCATGTAAAAAGGGCCAAGCATGTCAAAATTTCACTAGAAACAACCAATGAATTTATCATATGAGTTGCAACTGCATCATATAGGAAAGCCTGGGCTCTTTCCCCTTCATCTGCTTAGCCTTGGAAGGCTGTCAGAAGTTTTATCAAGGTATGCGGAGGGCTTTCAGAGCACCACTTACATGTACTATTCCAGCACGTGCCATCTGAGGAACATGATAATGTAACACACGATTATTTCCTCACTTGAGTGTATTTACAGCTGAAGGCCTATGGAAGATTTGTGCTGTAGAATTTGTATACCCAACCCTTGCCTACACATCAACAACTGAAAACCAACCCAGCCTAAAACATTTGCTGGTGTGTTCATTCTGTATCCATGCTGACCCTGGCAGCTTTCATTTAGGATCCTCCCTCTCTGCTAGAAGTGGTCAGATTCCCCTGCTTAGAAAACTTCTAGTTTTATTTTTATGGTCAGCCCCAGTGCCTCGTGTTCCTGCCATTTTCTACACAGGCTGCATTCGCCAGCACAAATTTATCTGTCATGATGCACCTAGATTTTCGCTCCTGATGAGGCCAGCTTGAACATTATAGTAACCTCATGGTTGTGACAGATGAGTAAATTGATTCTTTCAGAACAGAATCCTACTCTGCAAAACATTACAGAAGGTAGAAGTAAAACATTTGTTTTAGTTTGAGGCATTCAGGATTTGGGGGGAGGGAGGGGAAAGAGTTTGAAGGACAATCCCTTGCAAGACACCTTTTGTTAGAACAAGTGAAAAGGCGATTCATTTTGCATGCCATTATTTCTAACTAAACTTAATTGACTGCCTGTCCACTCTGCTCCCAACCTATCACAAAAAAACCCATCACTACAGCAGTTTGAATGGAGTATATGACTAACGATACTCTACCTATGCATTGTTCAGTCTCCGTATCTGCTGGAAGGGTGTAGGATTTCTTGCACATAACCACATTAGAGAAAAATTTATTTTCAAAGGAAATTATGAAACTTAAGTTCTTGT
>VYZW01012746.1:5858-21717 GCA_013401315.1 Balaeniceps rex
GAGACATATCTGGACTTTTGGGTGCAGTTCTGAGCTTCCCAGTACAAAAGAGATATGGACATGCTGGAGCAAGTAAACAATGGGCCACAGAGATGATTAAGGTTTTGGCGCATGTGACATATAAGGATAGGCTGAGAAAGCTGGGACTATTCAGCCTGGGGAAGAAAAGTTTTGAGGGGATCTTATCAGTGTTTATAAATATCTGATGGTTAGGAATAAAGAAGAGGAAGTCAAACTCTTTTGAGTGGTACTTAGTGAAAAGACAAAGGCAGTGGGTACAAATGGAAATACAGGAAATTCTATTTAAACATGAGAAAAACCCTTTCTTACTGTGAAGGTGATGACATACTGAAACAGGTTGCTCAGAGAAGTTGTGGAGTCTCCATTTCTGGAGATAAGCAAAATCCAACAGGACACAGACATAAGCCATCTACTCGAGCTGATCCTGTTTTGAGGAGGGGTGTTAGACCTCCAGATCTGGATCTCCAGACATGCCTTCCAACCTCAAAGATTCTGTGATTCTGTGAATATACGACATTCTGACATTAGATTTAACGTTAGTTAAACCATTAAACAATGTCCCTAAATAGTTTCAGTAATTATTGCTATATTCTATTTACAAGCAGGCAACTATCTATAAGAAATGGGATGACTTCCCGATTTTTTTCCCACAAAATTAAATCTTGCAAATGGTTTGCTTTTCCGTACTATTTTTCCAACAGTAAACTCTAACCCAGAGTACCCGCTTCAATCACTAGACATCAAAACTTTTAAAATACTAATTCCTCATTAAGTTTGACTCTGTCACCTCCTGATTATATTGTAATAACTGAAGAAGTCTAATGAATGAACAGGAAAACTCAGTGCAAACTTTTTTTCATTATAAACAAAAATAACAGTATGTCTCTGCCACCAAAACTATGCTTTTATTACATTTTTTCAAGTGATGTGCCATAAACTAAATGGCTAAAGAAAATTTTACATTCATAAAGTATTGTAACACAGAATATAGTATATATAAAAAAAACATGTGTAACCTATGCGCATTCTGATGATCTGTTCTTGTAAAGTGTACAGCAGAAATTGTTAGTACTTGTAATGGCTTAGTATTTTCTGCTTTCTGCACATAATAGAAACTTGTTTAATGTGGCATGACAGCTGAGCTTTCTTGCAAGTGTGTATTTGGAAGAATAAGATATGCTCTCTGTTCTTTTACCCCTCACTTTGAATTGGTCCCAAATTCAACTTCTCTTCAGGAATAAGAACTAATTACTATGATGGTATGTTTTCAGTTTCCTGAGCATCTGCCTGGTTCTCTTAAAACATCCCAAAGGTATTTACCACTTCCAGATCTTGCATCATTTCCTCTATTCCTGGCAGGACTTTCTTTAAAACTTAGCCCCTAAACACTACTTGGTAATGTTTCATGAGTTTTTCATTCACTCTTTGGCACGTGAAGACCTTAATTATATCCCTATGAACTTCTGGCATACGTCCAGATGCTGAGAAAAGAAACAGCAGCAAGTTCACTTAAACAACACCTCTAATTGAGAAGCAGCAGTATGAAAAGTGGTAACCACCTTTCGTCTAGTAATTCTCTATTAGGAAACCATAGTGAGATGAATTCTGTTCACAGTTATGGCATTGCAACCCTAATGAGAAATGAATCTGATCTAACAATATTTGGATCAGAGAGAGTGTGTTTACAGTTTTCTCAACTTGTGCATATGATGGCGAGCTTAAATATGTTGTACAAGAGTCTGATAATACATACATTCTGCTCATACATCTAAACAAATGAATTTTGGCTGGCTCCTGTGTACGTACGCAGGAAAGGTGAAATGAGCTTGTGATACCAGGGTTTATGAGTAAAAATGTATTAGCTGTGTACATGGGGTCCTGTTCAGACTTAATTTATATAAGTGTCTGCAAAAATGGAAGACTTGAGGAAGATGTAAAAACATGATTCCTTTCTTGGCTCTGTGGAGCCATGCTCCCTTTGAAGGAAGAAAATGCTGCAAATTTTTAAGTGACACAGGCTACAATAATTCTGCTTATGTGACTTTAGGTAGGTCCCCCTACCTACCATGGATCTCCTTGGGCTGCAGGGGACAACCTGTGTCATCATGTTCCTCACCACAGGCTGTAGGGGAATCTCTGCTCCAGTGCCTGGAGCTCCTCCTCCCCCTCCTTTTTCACTGACCTTGGTGTCTGAAGGGTTGTTTCTCACTCCTCTCTCACAGATGTTGTGCAGCTGTTTTTATGCTTTCTTAAATATGTTATCACATAGGCACTACCAATTTCACTGATGGGCTCAGCTTTGGCCAGTAGCAGGTCCTTAGAGATGGCTGGAACTGGCTCTGTCTGACATGGGCGCAGCTTCTGGCATCTTCTCACAGAAGCCACCTCTGCAGCCCCCCCACTACCAAAATCTTGGCAAGTGAACCCAACACAGGGTATTTGAATTACGCAGTTTTCAGGAAATCAGAAACAGAGAGAAGTCTTTGCTGATGACAGCTACGATCTGTGAATTGTCTGTGATAATAAACAGATGTAAAAACCAGTTTCCATATCATTATTTTTCATCTGCAGGTCTACTTTTCACTCAGTAGGAAGCACTAGAAGTACACAAATAAGTATCACACCACCATACAGTGACTTTTGTTTCTCATACGCGCTAGTATGGGAGAAGTTAAGTTTCAGATTAGGATTTCTGAGAAAATTTGACAAGCTTTTGCAATAAAGCTTGCTTTTTCTTTTTTTTTTAAACATAGACCATCTCAGGAGCTGAAATAATGCATACATCCAGACTTGTTGCTAATGTGCAAAGCAAAGATGCATATATTTATTTCTATTTAAATACAGAATTATTCAAAAAATGGTTTGAGTTTTCACTGCAATACCCAAACACTATCACAACAGTTTTACTGTCAGACTTCCATAGAGAAGGCTACAGCTGTTATCTCTAATAGTAATTATATAAATATTGCACATTATGCATTTTCACATAACTATATGAAAAATTGACCTAGATAAAAATCACACAGGAATTGGTGTAAGGCTATTCTAAGCACCTGTATAGAATAAAGAAAGACATTTGTAAAAGCAATCATTAAATCCACCCCCACATCTAGCCTCCCTGCAAATGGTTAATTTGTGCAATTTTAGTCATCTAATATAGTATATTTGAAAACATATTCTCTTTGTAAAACTGTACAACCTCCATTTGCAAGAAATATTTTGTTTCTTCTAGGAGAAATTCCTACAAGCACTCAGATCCTCTCATAACAGTGAACGAATTAGTAGAAGGTGAGACTCACCACTACTGAAGGAAAAGTATAGCACCATTCAGTATGCTGACTTCTTAGATCACTTTCATGCCTGTGACCGCTACGTGAATATCATGTAGAAGAACATCAAATTCCTATCACGGCATATTAATGATAACCTGTAATCACAGATAAATACAGAAAATAAAACCAAGTATATTTTAGTACTACTATTAAATTTCATAGAATCATAGAATGGTTTGGGTTGGAAGGGACGTTTAGAGGTCATCATGGAGGCCGCATCCCTGGAAACATTCAAGGTCAGGTTGGACGGGGCTCTGAGCAACCTCATCTAGTTGAAGATGTACCTGCTCACTGCAGGGGGGTTGGACTAGATGACCTCTAAAGGTCCCTTCCAACCCAAACCATTCTATGATTCTATGATCTAGTCCAACACCCCTGCAATAAGCAGAGACATCTTTAAATAGATCAGGTTGCTCAGAGCCCTGTCCAACCTGACCTTAAAGGTTTCTAGGGATGGGGCCTCCACTACCTCTCTGGGCAACCTGCTCCAGTGCTTCACCACCCTCAGTGTAAAAAATTTCTTCCTTATATCTAGCCTAAATCTTCCCTCCTTTAGTTTAAAACCATTACCCCTTGTCCTGTCATAACAGGCCTTGCTAGAAAGACTGTCCCCATCTTTCCTATAGGCCCCCTTGAAGTACTGAAAGGCCGCAATAAGGTCTCCCCACAGCCTTCTCTTCTCCAGGCTGAACAACCCCAACTCTTTCAGCCTGTCCTCGTAGGAGAGGTGCTCCAGCCCTCGGATCATTTTTGTGGCCCTCTTCTGGACCCGCTCCAACAGGTCCATGTCCTTCTTGTGCTGAGGGCTCCAGAGCTGGACGCAGTACTCCAGGTGGGGTCTCACCAGAGCAGAGTAGAGGGGCAGAATCACCTCCCTCCACCTGCTGGCCATGCTTCTTTTGATGCAGCCCAGGATACGGTTGGCCTTCTGGGCTGCAAGCGCACACTGCTGGCTCATGTCCAGCTTTTCTTCCATCAGTACCCCCAAGTCCTTCTCTGCAGGACTGCTCTCAATCCATTCATCCCCCAGCCTGTGTATGTCACTGAAGTTGATATACCAAATAAATTCCTCAAAATTTATGTTTATTAAATATTGTCTGAAATTCTGTTTTATCCTAAACATTTAATTATGCCAATCTATCAGCAGTTGGATTGGACCCATTGATGTTTTGATATCTGAAAAAAAAAAAAAAGATGATTCTACCTGAGATATTGTCTAAAGTCTCTTCACAGTCAATTGAGAAAAAAACAAAAGCTTTTAGGGCATATATGACTGATTTTAGACCTTTGCCTTAGAATAAGATTTTTTTTTTAAATTCCAAATATCAAAAATTATGTCAGACAAATGGTATTTCATCTATAACAGTATTTAATCTAGAATTCCTTGCACTCATAATTTCAAATATAAGCTTGTGTTTAACTTTAAAAAAAAACACAAAACAACAAAATCAAATTTAACAGTTATGTTTCCTTAAAAATGTATAATCCAGTCAATTAAAGAGTGTCAGTGATATTTTAAAGCAAGTTAGAACCATATCTCTTGGACACGGAACACCCATTTCAACAGATTCTGCTAAGGCACTAATCAGTCATTAACTTGGTAAGCAAAAGAGTTAAGTGTTTGTTGGATGTGGAAGAGACCTTTACCCTGAAAAGAGTTTACATTAATAATTTCATGTCTTGCTCCCATAAGAGCTCAAGTGGACAGTTGGAAAGACTTGGATGTCTAAGGACAGCATAAACTGAAACCAGTAAACTCCAGAAGCTATCCTAGCTGTTAGAAAACTACAAGCAAAGCTGCGGGTGCTCGTAAAATAGAAATTAAAAATCGGTGATTAAGATTTCATAAAAAGGTATGTATCTCAATTCCGATTTACCACCATGCAATCTCATCAGGTTAGACTCTTCCCTCTGGTAAGTCATCAGCTGCCATATTTTTTAGCTGAAAGTACAGCAGTTAACATGCTGATGAAGTTAAATCGAAAGAATGAGTATTTTTTTAAAAAGAAACTCTATTCTAAGTGACACATGAGCCCACATGCACACTATACCACAGCAAAATCAATGGATCATGATGAAGAGGTTTAATTTTGTGAGAGGTTTAATATATAGGGCATGCTCTGAGAATGGGAGGGGACTTGTCAAGACATTGAAATTCATTTGAAGATTCAGATTGTAGACCCTGAGAGAGAGAGCCACAGGAATGGGGTTGCTTCACAAAATGAGTGTGAACCCAGCACAGGCCATGCCATCACCAACAGGATGCAGTCCCACAGGGTCTGTGCAGGGTGGCACTGGTGACAGCAAAATGGTCCATCAACAGGGTCCATACAAGACAAAGTAATGAGTCAAGTCTCATATCCATGCAGGATGTCCAGTCAACAAGCAAGGACAGCAGGAAACAGGCATGGAAGCAGGACTACCTATGGTGTGTATCTAAAGCTCACCCAGAAAGCAGGACTTGAGACAAGGCTACCTGCAAGGTAAATCACAAGGTTCATTCTGGAGACAGGGCTGAAGACAAAGTGTTCTGGTTTAATCCTGCAGGCAGCTAAACAACACACAGCCGCTCACTCACTCCACCCCGGTGGGACTGGGAAGAGAATCAGAATAGAGTTTCTAATAGTAAGCACTGCTTAGCAATAACGAAAACATCTCTGTATTATCAAGACTGTTTTCAGCACAAATCCGAAACATAGCCCCATACTAACTACTATGAAGAAAACTAACTCTCTCCTAGACAAAACCAGCACATTCTCCACCCCGTATTCCATACCATTTACATAATGCTCAGGACTCACACTATCCCAGTACAACCTCATTAACCACCACCACCACCACCCTTCCCATCCTTGGATACAATACACAGATATCTATGGATCGCCCCTGTAAAATGTCTTTAAAATATCCACAAGTGTCCATTGAGTTCATTTAGTCCATGACTTGGGTTACATCTGTTAGGGTGGTCACTCAGGACAGGAGAGGTGGTGTGCTGCATGTTGTTACTCGGAACCAAAGCCAGCTCACGTGACGTCACTACTGCACTTACACTGCTTCTTGTAAGGCTCTTCTTCCATTGGTTCAGGTGGTTCCTGCTATAGTAATTTCTATAACATGCAACTCAAATAATGGGTTACAACAATTTAAAGGTATTTCCATTACAATCTCCACCCCTGGTCCCTTTGGACCAGACCATCAGGTTTAGCATTGCAATGAACTCCTCCCCTTGCCCCTGCTCCAGCTTGGACTTATCCACAGACTGCAGTCCCTTAGGGGTGTACCAGCTCCAAGTGGAGCCTTATCTATGAGCCACACTCTCTCCAGGGGTATACCTGCTGTCATGGACTTATTCACAGCCACATTTGCTTTAAGGTGTACCTGTTCCAGTGTGGCCTTCTCTATGCGCCACAATGCCTTCAGAGATACACCTGCTCCAGCATGGCCTTACCCACCGCCACAGTCCCTTCAGGAGTGAATCTGCTCCAACATGGCCTTACCCATGGCTGCAGTCCCTCCAGGGGAGTACCTGCTCTGTCGTGGGCTTATCCATGGCCACATGCTTTGAGGTGCTCCAGCATGACCTCATGCACAGCCACTGATGCTTTGAGGTGTACCTGCTGCAGCATGGATTCATCCACAGCCACAGATGCTTTGAGGTATACCTTCCCCAGTGTGGACTTATCCTTGGGCCACAATCCCTTCAGTGATATACCTGCTGTGGCACAGACATAACTATAATCATAGATGCTTCGAGAGGTACCTTATCTGGCATGGGCTTATTCACGGCCACAAACACATCAGGGTGTCCTGATGAAAGCAGGGCTCCGTCATGTATAACGGTTACTTGGGAAGACAAACGCCATTACTCCGATGTCCCCCCCTTCCTTCTTCTTCCCCCAGCTTTATATGCTGAGCATGATGTTATATATATCCCTTTGGTCAGTTGGCATCAGCTGTCCCAGCTGTGTCCCCTCCCAACTTCTTGTGCACCCCCAGCCACCTCGCTGGTAGGGTGATGTGAGAAGTGGAAAAGGTCCTGACTCTGTGTAAGCACTGCTCAGCAATAATGAAAACATCCCTGTGTTATCAAGACTGTTTCCAGCACAAATCCAAAACATAGCCTTATACTAGCTGCTGTGAAGAAAATTAACTCTACCCCAGCCAAAACCAGCACACAAGGTGATATCCAATACAGGCATGGATCCATCCAAGAATACCACTCAGGACACCAGAATTCAGGGCACAGCACACCTAAAGCATAGTTCAGGTCAGATCTGAGGGCCTGATCTGAGCTTAAAAGGCACTCCTGGGCCCACAGGTAAGAGAGTGGGGGCAGGGGACCCAGCTGAGGCTTGACAGGACACTGAAAGCCTGTTAATGACTTAAGGGTTCTGAAAAGATACTACAACAGCCTGTATTAGCTTCCAAGGAATAACTACTGAAATCCTAACACAGGTTTATCTCAGAAGACATAGGTAGAGAAGCAAAATGTTCCCCTTTTATTCAGATGCTTAGGACACAAAAATGTATATAGAACAACTTCATTTGCAACCTGTTTGTACTATAGGCATCTTAAAGATATATTTCCTCCACAATACGAAATTTCCTAGTCTCAAAGATATGGCCAGCTTTGAAGGAGCTTTGGAGGATGTGAAGATGTGTATGCTATTTATTTTGCTGAAATTGCTTTTTATTATTTACTCATACGTTCTTTGAGCAAAAACTAGACTTCTTACTTATGAATGCATGACCTAACAATTAGGGTAGAATCATTCTTATACTTTTCCTCTGCCCATTAAGTCTCTCTGACTAGTCAAAACTTGATTATTCATGCAAATAGAAAGAATGAGTATTTTCCAACATAAGATTATAGTTTGTTTTCACTGCAAAAATTTCTGAGAGCATTTTTGATGTGCATTGCAAGAAAGGAAACAAAAGAGTCTGATGTATGCTAAGTGCATTTCTTTAAAAATTCAGATGAACATTCAGAGATTGCTTTGCAAGTGATGCTCTAGAGAAGCTGATTTCAAAGCACATTGAACTCAGTAGAAAAATAAAAGTGGTTTGGATCAGGCCCTACATGCTTTATTTGTTCATAATGCATTGTTTTTGTTACTGCAAAGAAGTCACAGAGCAGACAAAGCTAGGAACCCAGCAGTCTGTTGTTCACAGACAAGATTTATATTAACAGATGCTACCAGCAAATAGAAGTTACAAGGNACCCGCCGACCGACACCCAGCCAGTCCCCGAGCAGCGATCGCTGCCCCCCGGCTAACTCCCCTCGGTTTATATACTGAGCATGACGTCATATGGTATGGAATAGCCCTTTGGTCGATTTGGATCAACTATCTTGGGCCGTGCCCCCTCCCAACTTCTTGTGCACCTGGCAGAGCATGGGAAGCTGAAAAAGAAAGTCCTTGACTAGTCTAAGCATTACTTAGCAACAACTAAAACATCAGTGTGTTATCAGCATTCTTCTCATGCTAAATCCAAAACACAGCACTATGCTAGCTACTAGGAAGAAAAGTAACTCTAACTCAGCTGAAACCAGGACACAAGGGGAATTTGGGACAGGTTAACATTTAATGCTATAAAACAATATAACAACCAAAGGAAGATTTTGCTTTATCTTGTTCTCCTATTTTATTAAAATATGCAAATGAAGTGTCAAAAGAGTCCTAAAAAAGCTTATGCTTAATTGTGTGAATATGCACTCTTGCTTGGAAAGTATCACACTCATTTTCCTCAGCTGTCCATCCTACAAACACATGACAACACGCTCTTAAAATCTCAGTTTGAGAAGTGTTTGAATTATGAACTCAGATTATTAGTTGAAATCTTCTCCTTTTCCTTTTACATTCCATGTCTTAATTAAAAAGCACTTTCCAAAAAAAAGATTCAGAATCTGGTGGTGTCCCTGGCATTCACAAAAGACTTCCCTGTTTCTGTGTCTCATCCTGAATCCTTAAGCTGAAGACTAAATTGGAGAGACATTTCTCTTAGCATCACTGGGATTTAACCAAAGTGCACATATTGATTTTACTTTGTACTTACACACAAAATACATTGCAAAATCTGGCAAGATCCCAAGAATGGGATGCAGCTGTCATTATAAGATTTGTCCTTTATTTTTTTGACAAAATACATCTATTTTCACAATATCCTGCTTGCTTTCAAGAACCTGAAACGAAGTATTCTTTTTCTACTAAAATAATGTTAGAACAATTTTTGAAGAATTCAACATGGATTGCTATAAACATATGCAAATGCTAATGTACAGTTCTTTCCAGAGGATGTGCTATGACACCTCTGGGAAAGAATTGTTCCAGCCTTGGAAAAAAACAAGGATTTATTTGCTTGTGCATATTAGTTAAATTGCATATGGTCACTTCAATATTTGTCCCTATTCGCTTCTTCCTCTTCTGTTGGTAGTTTCACTGTAAGTTAAAGTAGGGGAGTTCCTTGGGTGACTGGGCTGAAAGAAGGTTACAAATAAGTCTATTGCTTCTTGTGACTGAAAAAAGACTGATAATCCTCCACATCTAGTTCACGCAATAGGTTTCTCCTTTCATTCTTGAATTAACGTTGGACTGGATGCTTAAGCTCATGTTAGAGCCATCAAAAGCTTTTTTAAAAAATCTTGATTGAGATCAGTACTACTTTTCCTCTTGTCTACTTCTCTCAGAAGCTTATATTGGACAGCTTACAGTGTTTAAACTGTATTTATCAATATACTATTCTTGTTGGCACATGTCCAGTACTGTTAATTGGATAAAGATGTACCTAATTTTCTAATGCACTGTACTTGAAAGTAGACTAGATTTCTTTTTCTACTGAAGGACATGGACAATAGGTCTGGAGCACCTAAAATTTGTTGCAGCAAAGGAAAAATTCATACTACCGATTCCCATCAGCTTTCCACAAAGGGATGTTACAAATATGAGTGTTGAAACACAGGTGGCAAAGGACTGAAAGCAGCACACAATTGGAATCACCTACCAGCAAAGAGAACCTACAGTGGATGAACTATGCCTGGGCAGTTTCCATCTGTGGTGCCTAATAAAGGTAAATGTCAAGAAGCATCCTTGTATTGTTGTCACTTATTATCTGGAATAAAGATGAAAAAAACATGGATTCAGGTATAGAAATATAAAATATGTTCATATTGTTAAACAATTCCTTATCATTCTTTGCCTTATTTCCTTTTTAAATACAGTGTGTTAGTCAAGAGTATTCCCTTAACATCCCTGATCATGAAGATATTTCTCCATGAATTTCTTTAGTCAAATTACTATGCCTATGTATCTATAAACTTTCTTTGGATTCAGGATACATGATACCAACAGAAACATGTAATGCTGGCTCTGAGGCTTCCTATAAGGAATATAAAAAATTACCTATAAAGTAGTCAGTAATTCTTGATTTACCTATCAGTCCAATTCCACTAGAAAAAAATCATTGCTCTTTACTACACAACACCTTTTCCAGAATTTTTTTTTTTATTATTATAAATGTATAGGTATTAAAAACCTCATGTATTACCTATCCATGAAGGAGCTCATAGATATGGCAGTTCAGCACAAATGAATGTGTTATTTCAAGCTTCTTTTAAATACAAATTAACAGGAAAAGCAATATATATGTATAAATATATGAGGAGAACAGCAAATATTGTATATAATAGGACTGAGTGAAGAAAGAGCTTCTCCAGTTTACTTCTGACAAGGAATTAACCCAATTATTTCTACAAAAATGTAGGTTGTCTTTCTATGGTATTTGTTTGTGATTCCTACTTAACACAGCACAGGATTAACTTCCTCATGAGCATAATCACCTAGCAACACATGCTTCATGGCCTACAGCAAAAGCAGAAAAAACTTTTCCACAATAATTTGTATGGTTCTAGTTGTTTGGTCTTACTTAGGATTTGTATAATTTTATATTAAAATTGCTTATACTTCTTCACCCTAAAAGAGGCACATATAGCACCATCTAGAGATATAAAAGCAAATTTTTTAAATAAAGCACTATCAAGCAACCAGTATACAAGATGACTTTGCAGTTTACAATTACTGTTCGAACTATATTTTCAAATGATAGGCTGTAAGAGAATCACACGTTCCTAATTGAAAGCAAATACTTGTTTAATGTTGATTCCCTGCATGACTTTTCCAGAAATACACTGAGCAGCTTCTGACTATAATTTGCATTCTATGGCAAATTATTAAGATAATGACTCGATTACACAGTATTTAATGACATTCTTAAAAACCCCTCATGTTGAGTAGAAATATTAAATATCCCTTAAATAATATGTAGGATAAACACAGAAAATCAGGCTGGTAAGAATTAGTATGTAGTGTTATTCCATTTAAGAAAGCACTCATTTAAACACTGCTACTAAGATCTATAAACCTGCACTCGGGCACAGTGGCATTAAAAGTATTTCAGATTCCTGGAAGATTTTGGTGCTTCCATTTTCTGAAAAAAAAAGATGATGTGGCTGAAGACTGGCCAACTTACATTACAAGCAATTACAAGCATTACAGTCCTCTAATTTTGTTCAGTGAAGGAATCAATCACTTGCATTTTTATAAATAATGTCTATAGCTACTGTACAGTAATAGGAATTTTGACTCTGTAAGAAGTCTGTTTGCTTTATCTTTTACTATAATCAATGGATGACAGGAAAAGGTAAAGATGAGAATATGAATTTTCAAGATTTTTTAATACGTCGGTGAAGCAGTGAGCACAGATGAAGAGTCTATTACTTTCTTCTGCTCCCTTTAATTGCTAGTTTTCCTAAATGATAAGCTACTTCAGTCAAGACATTTCTCTTCACCTGAAAGAAAAGTAAAACAGCTTATAAAAAAAAGACAAAAAGTATTACAAAATTCTGCCTTTAGGCCAAGGTGATATTTGAAATCCTACTGTTGTGCCAAGAGGTTTTTAGCTGTGTTAAATCAGAAAGCAAATCTAAAATAAATTCATTTTTAATATCATAGTACAATAGTCTCCAAGTCCTTTCATACTGGTATACAAACAAAACTAAATACAATGAAATTAGTGACATTATACAAGTGTAAAATGAGCACACTGGAAGCAGCATTAAACCCTAAGTATTTACAGGAAGAAAATCTATATTAAAATTTGAATAATAATAAAATCTATTAAAATGATTAAATATATTGTAAAAATACTGATAAGAGTTAATGACCATATTTCTCCAAGCCTACAGCTATCTCCTGTAAGCAACAGATAAAAAAAGAAAATTGACAGAAGAGCTGAAAAGTGATAGTTGAAGTGTATAGAAGGTCAGATACAGATAACTGATGTTTTAAAATGTATTACTTCAAGACTCTTCTTTTTGTAAAATATGATGGTCTCAGTAATATGTTATTGACACAGAAACACACAGCACAGCACTGGCAACCAGTGAAGAACAGTGTTTTAGGAAGAAAGTTGTTATCATCTTTACTTGATTACATCCAATATTACTTCAGGCTATATGCTTGAAAGTAGTTTACTTTCCAATGTTTTAATCTTTGACCTTAATTTAATGAGATTACTGGGATTTACAGGGATTGCTTCCAATCATTAATATGATCATGGAATTGATTTAGAGAAGCTTGTGAAACATTAAAGGTAAAATGTTACTTATCTAGAACTAGATTCTCTGGTCTTGGTTCAAGGAGTTTGGGACATATCTTTGAGAAAAAACAATCACTAAAATCAATGTGAAAGAGAGCAACAGAATCTGGTTTAATAGGTAAGGTGTTGGTTATTCACTTAGGTTTTTCTCGTAGGGGAAAACAACTCCAAAGATTGATTCAGATTTATTTTTAGCTGGGTAGGATGAATAATCTTCTAGAAGAGTCAGTCAGTTCCTCTGTCTTACATTTCTTCTGCTCTCCTCTCTCTGTCAAGGAACGTAGATCACATAATTATATTACACGCCCTGACTGAGGTGAAGTCAATTGCACTCATTACCAGACTCATGATTTTTCATAACTGTTTTACTTTGTTTTTCATGAAGTCACTAAAACATGAAGTGGTACTAGATTAGCCTCCACTAGATTTAATGAAAATTATCTGGTATCTGCATTAAGGAAAAATACAGAATCCTGAGGGGGGTGTGTGTGGGAAATATTCACTAGTGCCCTGAAACAAAAAAATGAGGCAGAATATTAACTATGTACCTATCTTTAATATCTAAAAGCTAACAAAAATATAATATATTAGCTTTACTAAAATGACTTGAAGACGTGCACAGCAAAAACATCTTTAGCTTTGATTTGAAGGTGAATTTTAAATGGAAGGAAAAAAATCTTGGAATAGTATTATTTCTTTTTAAAAAACGCAAGCTAAACAACACTGAAATATGGACTGTCTTTTTTGAACTCTGTAGGTTGATCACATGCAGTAAACATTAGTAAGTCTAATTAAAAGGTGAAAAAAGTATTTTTTCTAATAATCTGTCTTATGATTTTCAACCATCAAAACCAACCAAGAATATAAATAAAAGTTACTCTTTGACCTCCCTTTGGAGCGCAGAAGTGTTGTGTACAGAACATATCAGTATGCAGCTACAGCAGGCCTCATTAGTCTGCCATCTGCCATGGCGGATAGATGCTAAAATGTTGTTATTGCAAGGTTCATTGAGCAGTAAAATTATAATACTTAAAAAAAATGTATTTTAAGTAAAAATCCCTTGAAAGAAAACAGCTGCCAAAAGAAGACTGAGGCTGTGATCCCATTAAAAAGAAAAAACATCAAACAAATAGAAGAAATTTAAAAACAGTCATATCAGCCTTAGCTCTTTGCTGCTGTAAGAATGCTAAACGGACATAGAGATGAATGAGGTAACCTTTTCAATAAGGTGATATTTTCTACAAGGCAATATTTAAATGACACGGAAATATTTAAATGACACAAAAGATAGTATGTTTTATCCTAGTTATTTCTGCTCTAGCATATCTTCATTGGCTGAGAGGTAAATTATTGGAACTGTCAGAGAAGTTGTGGTCATGTTTCATTAAAGAAACTTTTCTGAGCTACTTCTATTTATCATCACTTCCAGGAGCTTCTACATGAAGAAAGGAAAACTAATAACTGCAGGGAGTTTTGTGAGTTTGGATAGTTGTCCAAAAACTGTAAGGGTAAAACTGTAAGGATAGTTTTGGAAACTTCTTTAAATTTAAAAATATAAATCACATTTTCCACTAACAGACTATATCTTTATTTTGTATGTAAATCATTCATACGCTCTGAGACCATCTTATCTTTCAAACCAAAGATAAAACATTTTCCTTCTTGTAAATGGAAGTTCCAGCTATATAATTGGGTTCTGGATTTTCCAGAAAGTGACAAATGATATACTGTGGCCACTGAACTTTTCTAAATGTTGACACATGAACATCAAACTTTCTCAGGCGATCTATCATTAGCATGGATTGGAATAACCCTCAGAAATTTTAGAAGGAGGTTGAAGAGAGAATCTCTTATTATGTTTATGAGAAACCTACCTGGACAACCTTCCAAAGAGAAGTTCCAAGGGAGAAGAGAGAAATAAATTTCTGCTGTNTGACCCTGTGCCCAAAGAAGATCAATGTCTCCATAAAAAATAATAAAAAAAGAAGTTAAAAATTAGAGTCTGAGAATTACAAGTGATACTCTTGGATAGAAAAATATTTAGGATAATTAATGGTCACCACATAAGTGCCACAGTATTCATTTCTTTAGATTTTTAAAGTGGTATCTTTTAACTTTGCATGGCTAGGATCACAAAGGGATATTTTTACAATAGAAACAAAAAAACCTAGATGATCTCTTTAACTCAGATATTAGAACACTAACCAGTGCCCAGAAACATTCTTGGCCACTGGAATACTATCAGCTATGCAGTTAGCTTCCAGTTTTCTCTCTCAGATTATTTTTAGGAACCCTTTCCTTTACTGGGCTGTTTTGTCTTTTTTTATTATTTTTTATGGAGNTAGCAACATAGTAGGTCACATTAACTATTTTGCACACACACAAAAAAGAAACAGCTCCATTTTATTCTGCCCTTTAACACAGGGATATAAATGCTCCTCCCATTTCAGAGTAATATGAAGTTCCCTAGAGCTTTTTCGATAAAATAAAATGTAATCATGTTAAATAAATATAATAAAAATCTGAATGCTATAGAGTTAACAGAACAGCTTTCAATACTGTTTTTTCACATATGGTGTTTTCAGTAAACTGCTTTTGCCAAATTATAAAGATCAGTGAAATCAACGTAACAAAATTTTATTAAAAATATACATTTTTTTCTGTCTGTCTCTTTCTGTCTCTGATATTTATCTCCTAATAGAAATAAAAAAATAATATTCAAATCTTCTCTGCCTGTCTCCTTTCTTCCTCCTGTGGTTAACATATGCTGTTAGTCAGTGTTCCCTACTATGTTGCTACAAGAAAAAACTACATAAATAGTTTCAGAGTTCTGGTACCTTCCTCAGGTGGTTAA